>JANHGN010010720.1:0-133558 GCA_024605025.1 Megaceryle maxima
TTAAATTTGGGATTTTTTTTTTTTTTTTTTTTTTTTTTTTTGGTGGAAAATATGACTTTTTTATTTCTTAGGCTGAAGTTCATCTCCAAAGTAAAAAAAAAGCCTCAGTGGCAAGATTGGCTTTCTGAAGTATTTGGCAAGGGCATTGGTATTTTGATATTAATCTGGGCCATTAGAAAGAGAACTAAGAAGTAGTTTGCGATTGGCCGCTGTAAAACTGATTAATAAAGCACATGCATTCATCTGAAAACATTTTTGTTCTTAGGCTGTATTTCTGAGCTTTTGAGCACTCTTGTTAATTATTCATTATAACTGATCCTGCTGGGAATTAAAAGCAAAAAGCACTGCTAACTGGATAGATAGAATAATAGAAATTCATTTATTCTACTTTTTAGTGGCAGAATAAAGCAATGAAACTGAGCAAGGGCATGGCACAAATTGGCAGAAATCGGAAAAATTCCGCAGCATGGAGATTTTTTGTCTGGAAAAAGTAGCTTTGCCAATCTCACTGTCTTCAGTAGTTGCTGTATCACACACGTGGAGAACAGAGCTGTAATTTTTGCAACTAGAAGGCCACCAGGAGAGGAAACGAGCACTTTGGTGGATTTGCCAGGGCACCTTGTCTAGTTTCTGTCTCTTGAATTACAAATAGTTCTGTGAGTAGTAGAGCTGAGGAAGATCCAGTTTCACGTTTGCATCTTCTGGGGATCTAATAGTGTCTGCCCTGTGACTAACATTTCCCCCACAGCTCAGATAATCACTGGCTGAAATTGGCTAGATATTAGGATGGGACCGTGTGTGTGCTTATAACGAAAGTATCACATCATAAGTAAGAGTGATTGCTTTTTAAGGGGTTCCTTTCTTACTAGCCTGGTTTTCTGTACAAATATACTGTGTCTTTAGCTTCTGAGCTAAAGCCCATTTTTTCTGGTCCCCTGGTATAATGCAGCAGCAGCCTGCCAAGTCATTTAGGTACTGATAAGAGTATTGCCATAGGCTTAAATTACCATTAGCTCAAATGCTGTCTTTGGCTAATTGGCCCAAGTTACATTGCTTTTGGTTCTGGAGCAGCGTAGGTTTCCTGGCTATGTGTGGTGCTGATTTCCTGTCCATACTCTGTGTGAATAACTGGCCCGTTCTTAGGGCCTTTATGCTGATGCACGGTTACAGGCATTGTCTCAGACCTGAGACATTTAGATGGCTAACTTCCTTAAGGGAAGATTTACCAATATGAATAAATAAAACACATTGGATTTGTAAGAAATCATACCCAGACATTACAAATGAGGTGTGGTAAAGTCACTGTGTGTTGAAGGTAAAATAAGGTGTATCAGAAACATGGACTTTGCTGTTTAGCAATGCCTGCATATATAGAACAATTCAGTTCAGCTCATTTTAGGCCCCGTCGTTACTTTGCTGCCCCACTCTTCACTTTTTCCCTACCTGCAAATCATAGGGTGACTGTTTGAAGAAGATCATGTGTCTCAAATTGTGCGGGTGAATGGAAGGTTAAACATTTTGACTGGCATTCAGGTGACTCTTGTGCAATCAATCCCAGTGATACGATACTCAGTCAAAAGAGTTGACAGTCATGGGGAGAAAAAAAGGAAGGAGGAAGGTGAAGGGGAAGATCTTGAATATGTCTTCCAATGTTGCTTGAGAAAAAATAGACCTGGGCTTTCATTCTTGGCTGCAGCTGGGTCCCTAGTAGGTATGAGGATGTGCTGCACACTTGCCCAAGTATTCAGGAACAAAAAGGAAAGGGCTGCAACCCCAAAACCCTCTGTTCACATTTTTCCCAAGGTGGCAGGCAGATGGGGAGAGACAGGACCTTGGCCATTTCCTAAGTGATTGTTTCCTTGCATAGTCATAGAAGGGCCAGATACATTTGCTTTATGATTTTTGTACTGTGTTGCAAAGCAAGAGAGTTAAACAAGAAAGAAAACCTGGTCATTTTTTTCTGCAGTAAGATGCTGAAAAAAATATTCATAAAAACACAAGATAGCCAATATCTAGATAGTCCAAAGATGATGATAAGGGTGATTTAAAGATTCTTTTCATCACAGAGCTCAGGGTCCAATGGGCCACTTCTAGCAATGGCATCCACACCGGTGTCATTGTACAGTAGCTAAAAGAAATTAGTTTAAACCTTAAGCTGAAAGTCGGAGAATCTCTTTGCGTTCTTTTCCAGTTCCTGTTTTTGTGAAGTGCTCTCAGATTATTGGTAGCCACTTAATGGTTTGCACAAAGTTCATATTCTTGCAATTATGATCGGAATTTATTTTTTACTTATTTTGCCTATGGTGTTTCCGAGAAACACTCAGCCAAGTGCACTTCCAATTGCAGGTTCATCCACTAACAACATTTGCTGCCTCACTATCGAGGTTTTCTTGTGATGCTAGAACATTGTTTTTCCTGAAATGACTGGGCTTCATCCAATTTCTGTTCTCTCTGGCTGTCCTTCATGTAAAATTGGGAAACCATATATCCCTTTCTGTAGCCTTGTACCTTCAAAGTATATATGTGAATGCCAATTTCTGTTATCTTGCAGGAAGTGATATTAATTAGTGATATTCATAGCCTTGAATGTCTAGACTATTTCATATGATAAAGCAACGTGTATTATCAGGGGCCACGAATTGCATGTCATGTCGTTAGATAGAAGATACAGAGGCATAAATTCTTTCTGAGATATGTTTGTGCAACCTGGCAGTTCCACATTAAAAACATGGTAGAAAGGAGCCAATCGAGTAGTTTTGTACAACTAATGTTTCCAAATGTGTACCCGACTGGGAAAAAAAATCATCTTTCTGAGGGAAAGGAGGTAGTGGAGGGCATTAACAGAAGGGGCAAGGGACATGAAACTTCCTGTCTCCATAGAATTCTGAGTGACTTAGAGTCTGAGGAGGGGTGGGACACAGAGGCCGTGAGGCAGCTGCAGATGGCAGTGCACCTCTAAGCAGTTCTGCCGTTCCGTACAAGGAGTAAGAGGTACAAAAAGAAAAGCACAGAGACAAAGGGATGTATAATCTGGTCCATTATCCTCTTAAAAGTGAAGGATAGCCTGTGCTTTCCTTTGCTTTCTAGCTCTCTGTGGCAGTGTGCAGCTGAGTACTTCTGCTGTCACACCTGACAGGCAGTTGAGAAGAGTCGGGCTCCAAGGTGATTGCACACCAGACGCCAGGGAAATGTAAATACAGAATATTCTAGAAAGATATTAAAGGTGGCCTGCACCCCTCAACCTGCCCCACCCATCCACACCCTCCAATAAACCACATACCTTTTTAGCACCCGATGCTGTCACAGAGGACAGTCTTTGATAACAGTTTTTATTTAGTTGCACAAAATAACTGGGTGCAGCACAGCAGATGTAATTAACTAGGGGAATAACATCCTCCTCTGTATAGGGATAGTGACATCTGCTATAGCTGTTGCTATATCGTGATTCTAAAGCAGCTTTATGAAAAGTTCTGTTTACTCCAATGGACACAGCAAGGGAGAGAGTTTCCTCTAATACAGAAGCTTCCAGCCACTAATAAAGGTATCTAATGTAGAATTTATCTTAAGATTTCATAGCCATCGATTTCCTTACAGCTGCCTCCTCCTACAGAGTCTTTAAAACATATATGTTTGGTAGATGCTGGTGGGGTTTTCAAACGTCTAGTGAAAAATAGAAAAAAAGACATTTGCCCTTAATGTAAACAATCTTTCTTCTTGGAATAAAGCACTTTTTTCAAGATTTTCTGGCTCACTGCTTTTAGTGGCACTCATGCTGCCTTCGTTCTGAAAACTGTGGAACACCTCTCCTTTGAAAACCCAGTCTTTTCGAGATATCTCCAGTTTGATGTCTCCAAATTAAGGCACTCTTTGGAGTCCTGGCTATTATCTTTTTTCATCCCAAGTGACCCCACATTGCACCACGGAGAATTTCTTTAATAAATTTTTGGTTGTCTTAAGTCTCTCTCAGGCAGAGCTGTTATTGTTCTATTCCATATTAAAATACAAAGCCACGTTAACCAAACCTAAGGCAGTGCTCACGAATCCAGAATGAACATAGGAAACTGACTCCATAAGCTTGAAATTACATTCCAAATCCATTTTGTTTGTTCCCCCAAATAACAGTCTATAAAACAGCATGTAATTTCCTTACACATTTGTACCTTGTGATCCCAGGCAGAAGTGATACTACCCAGAAAGAACCTATTTCAGAATCATGAGGTAAGGAACTCTTGAAATAATAGGTCAGAAAACACTTGTGGCTATGGGGATCTCTTATCAACCTCATTTTTTTCTCAGCATTATTAATCTGCATAAAGCTAATTAAATATCTTAGATGCACTGGAGAAATATAGAACACCCATATATCTTGGACTTTTAGTAGTAGCCTTACCTCGCTCCTCACTTGCTTAATTACTGATACTAAAGTATAACCCTTCAGACTCAAAAAGACCTTTTTTTATGCAAAATATGGAATTACTCTGAATTCAGGAGCAGTCCTACTCCAATAAACTATGGTCTTTGGGATCCATTGTGAACTGGAATGTCAGACTGAGAAGAAGACAGCTTATACGTTCCTTCAGATGCAGGTCTTGCATCTAATTCTGTTAGGACTTCCTATGTCCTTTGATCTCTGCCATAGTGAACAGGCCATTTAAAAACAGAACACCAAATGTGACCATTTATTTTTCCTCCACCACAAAGCCTGACTGTGTGATTCCCTTGATACTGACACAATCACTAACTCCTGGCTTTGATTCTTGGGGTTTATCCTATATGCCTGGCTGTCAGTCTTTGTATATGTACATAAATGTTCTATATATGCCCGTATGGAATATCCTGCTGTATTCATTTGTTATTCCACTGCATACACTGTGATGTAGAAACAGATATATGGTAAAATCAAAACTACATGAAGCCTTTAAGGGAAATGACACTGAAAGACAAAGGTCAGTGAACAGCCAGTGGAAAATTGAGCTAAATTATCAGATCAGAATCTGGGCTTTGTGAAATACAGTGCGTAGCTGCAGATGGCAACTTCAGCCAAAGCCTCTACACCTAAAGTAATTATGTAAAGGAAAAATAGACACCCCCCCCCCATAAAGAATCACTTGCTTCCTGGAAAAAAACCTACCAGCAATGCCACACTTTCCATGTGCAGATTTCTATCACTGTGCTCTGGCTGCGCAGCTGTGCCATAAATCATTCCTGACAATCCCACCTACTATGATTAATATCAGTGGAGTATAAAGGAGAACTGGTTCTTTGGCAACTTACACAAACATTGCAGCAGGGCAGTCTGCAGTCTGGTTGAGGCTGGTAGAAAGCTCCAATACGTGGCTGCAGGGCTGCAGTCATCACAGTGTCAGACTGGTCACTAGTACACATGATAACACCCTTGGCCTTCAAGATCTGTACCTGCAGAAAGCGAACATTGCCTTCTTCTGTCTGTGCCTCTTGCAATAAAAGAGGCCTATTGCAGGAGATGGTGAAAGAAACTAATCTGGCAGCTCCATGCCCTCTGAGAATTTCTGCTGTACAACAAAGATCACTCACATAGTAAAATTCAGCAGATGCAAGGATGCTTTGAGCATCCCAGCGACAAAATTGATCAGTGACCCAGTTCTTCCATTCTATTTGATTGCTTTATTGAGCCAGAATTCCTGCTGCCAAGGGAATCACTGGGGTCTGATAAATTTGGTGTGAAAAGAGATGTTAGATTTAAGCACTTTATGGATCTAGAGGGCACAACAGCTCGGAACAAATTGGCTATTCCTACTTCCATTAAGAAACAGCAGTAATATTTAGAGTCTGATTGCAAGGGGAAAGATCTCCTTTCTCTGCTGTAGTACATACCATTTAATACATAATATATGTATACTGTTGATCTTATGTATAAATCATCTGATTGAATGCAGAGCTAAATTAAGGAAGTTCCTACTCCCATCAGGCTTGTAGTTCAGAGAGCGTCCAAATAATCAGAGTAAAAAAAAGTAGCTGTAGGAGTGTGTCCTCCACACGTGAGATGGGATTTGAGATTTTTTTCTTTTTTTTTTTTCAAATGAAGCTAATCATAAAACTTTGCACTTGTATTAGTGATGTCCATTTTTACTGAATGGTACATTTACTGGGTTTATTTCTGGTGGCAAATATATGTGTCTTGTTATCATAGCTCCCAAGCACGGTTTATTCTCCCTCGGTTCTTCAACGACATCCTCTATTTGAAAGGCTCCTTGAAAGCCTCTGACATAACTGCTGCAGAGGAAATTTTCTTCTTCTTTTCTCTACCTCTATTTGTACTGTTCTCTAACAGTTAACTCCACTGCCTGTAGACTGTTGCCGGTATGCTTAGGAAGTAGCTACAGTATCATGATTATTACTGCAAGCTACTAATTTCAATGAATTCTCCATCATTCAGATGCATTAGCAACCTTACATATAAGAGATAAAAGTGGTCCCAGCTGAGTGAAAATAAGAAGTCATAAAAGATAAGAGTCTCGTGAGGTCATTCACACATATAAAGAGAACACAGTCATGATCACACTCAACTCCTGCTTTGTCAGTAGTTCATTGTTCTGCCATCAAAAACTATGAATGAATCCACAGTAATTTTCTGCAGCAAACACAGAGACAGCAGATTGGAAAAAATTTGGCTGAAAGACCCATTCTGTATTTTGGAATTGTGAGAGATTACATCAGTCTGATGATTACACTTAGCAGTTGGAAACCTAAAACTTACATGTTATTGCCAAGTTATTAATGAATCACAAATGTTCCTTGTTGTCAGGCTTCCCTGTGTATTGCATACGTCTTCCTCTAATTTTTCAGGATTTACTCATGGATGACTTATAACTCACATTGGAATGAATACCATGTACAGTAAATTATGTAAGAAGATTGCACAAGGTGCCTCTCCCATGATGTAACTTACATTAAATTGTTAATCATAAACCTAGGGCTTCTCAGCTTTAAATAGCATATACAGCTGTTACACAGTCAGATGAAACGTTATCTCAGGAGTCTAGTGAAGCTTCTCTGTTCTTACTGACATTTGTTGAAAGCCATACTCTGCATGTAAACCAAGAAGAGAACAAAACCTTCCTTCAAAAATAAAAGCTTTGTGTATGGGAAGGATGCCAATGTTTAAAAAAAAATATTTTAGCAAGGACATATTTTTATATGGTCTTTTCTGGACACATGGCAAAACCTAACCCTAAGGGAAATCATTTGCTACAGCTTAGTGGTGTGTTGTATTTACTTTCCGACAGGATTTGTTTGCCATGTCAGTTTTAAAAGCAGTTTATAAGCTAGGCATGTAGATCAAAACCAGAAATCTAGAATGTTTTTAAACACTGGTTGAGAGAGATTTTTTTTTCCCCTTAAAAGAAATCCTCTTTCCTTTTTGTTAGCTTGACTAAAACAAATTTTACTGTAATGATGACTGGAAAAAAAAAGGTAATCTTTTAAGCTGAAGTTGCACGTGTCAGCTGGAGTGTACCATTCCCACAGGGTTATTAATCATAAGTCAGTCTATAAAACACTACTGTGTTTCTCTGCATGGGGTATGCTATTTAGCTTGCAAATTCACTGGCTTTAGCCTAGCTTAGGTGCTCCAATCATAAAAGTCTTCAAGTAATGCCTATTTAATTCAAAAAATTGTGTTTATCACATCACATCTTTTGGGTTATTGCACCTTTTTTCTGCTCTTTTGACATTCTTGTCCCACTGTAGGTAACTGTTAAATCATGTTTATGGAAGGCAAAGGAACAAAGTGTGTGCTGTTACAAATTACCATTGTGATAGTACAGTACCTTATAATATAAGGAATGATGAGAAATACATAGGAGTGGTCTGGATCGGTTGTAACATCCTATATGTGCTGATGTGAACATCATTGGATAGTAACTGTTTCTATATTTACTGATGTCATGACCAAAGATCTTTTCTTGCTCAGTGCTTATGAAAAAAAAAAAACCAACCAACACAAAAAACAAACCAAACAAACAAACAAAACCACAAAAAACCCAAACAAACAAACACACAAAAACCCAAACCAACAACAACAAAAAAAAAACAACCCAAAAAAAAAACCCAAAAAAACCCAGATAATTTTAAAGTGGTTTAAAATCTTCCAGGCATTTCTAGGCAGATCTGTACATAGTGGTGACCCTCACTGATACAGTGCAATCCCTTTGTGCATATCTGTGCTTCTCCAAAGCCAGCAATACTTTTCTTTAGGCTGGTCGGGAAGGGAGCCGGTGTAATTGCAAAGGAATACTGCAGTGTGCTCTTTTTATGCACAGTGGCTGTGCGTGCTTTCTGCCATCGTCAGATGAGGAGCAAGGTTTGTGTTATGCATTGTGCTAAACCTGTACAGTAAAGTTGAGTGGAGGACTACTAGGTCTGGCTGTTAAAAAGAGCTTCATATTATGATATTTTGTTACAGCCTTATAAGACAAGAAGACATCCTGGATGTGGACAAAAAAAAATTGACTGGATGAACAAAATAATGTTTTGTAGACCCCAGGTATTGGAGCTTGCCACTGAAAATGATATTCATGTCTATGACCAAACTGTTTCCATAATTCACATGCAGAATTATAATGAAAGGAATAAGTGCCATGTATCTTAGTGATTGGCATACCACATTAAAAAAGGAATAGGACAACTCAATTTTGCAGTGTAATGATTGTTTATTTGTGACTACTGTGTCAGCTTTGAGTTGCAAAATAGGCAAAGACATGAACCCAGCCCTATGGAGTTTATATTGTGTAGGATCCAGAATCTCCAGTCCAGGTGATGATGTTCATGATGCTTTGACGACAGAAAGTTTGCAGGCCAAAATTCTTTGCTAGTGTGAATTTTCTCTAATGTCACTTCACTTTCAACAGCAGGTCCTCCCAGGCTGTCCTGTTATCCACAGGACTAGAGGAACTAGTGTAAAATAGTCCATGGGCAAAATCCCTCTGGCTGTATTTCTCTGAAGGACACTGTCAGTAGCTGATGAAGCAGTAGATTCTTCATGAAGAACCACATCTGCTCCTATGTTTTGCAAGGCCTAGTGGAGAGCTTGGAATTCTTGTCTTTCCTTTCTGGATGAGGATATAGGGAGAGAGAGAAACCACCTTCTCCTCTGTGCTCACATAGCCTGACAGAGAGCTGAGCACAGTTCTCCTATGCTGGCAGTACTCAAATTAGCTACATTGAGAAATCAAAGACTTTGGAGAGTAATTAAAAACTCTTGTGCAATAAATATGTTTTAAGAATTCATTATCAAGGGGTGCAGCTTCCACAAGTTTTCTATCAACAATTAACTATGGTTGAAACTTGCTATTTTTCCTTTCTGTCTCCTGTTGGCTATGGAGTCTTCTTTGCCATCACGCCCTTACCTGTCAGTCACTTGCTTAGGAGGCTCAGACAGTGTTGAGTCAGACCTTAGCTTGCAAGTCCACGTCTAAAGCTGTCCTAGCCCTCTGGCTGGCACTGGCACATTTTGCCTGGGGCCACTGATGGCTGAACTCTGTACTTGATGACACGGTGTAAAGAGGCTTAAAATATTGCAATAAGTGCTAAAGTCACCGTGTCACCATTGCTGCCTGTAATTACCTTATGTCGGTGTAGTGGTACAGCATGCCACGCAGTTTTCCTCCACAGCACGCCCGTGTTTCACTTTGGTCTGCTCAGCAAAACAGAAGGGATTCCTTTTGTCTCTAAACAGCAGCTGGGTGAAAGGAAAGGGTAATGGAGCCTGAAGGGATTTGATGGATTGGCACTAGCTTTGGATATATTCGCTGACAAGATAACAACCCATATGTGTATGGCCAATGTCAATCTGGTCTGTACTCCTTATTGCTTGTAGAGCACAGTTGCAGTCTAGACCAATCCGCTCTGATTTCACCTTGGGAGATGTGATTCTGGAAGGAAAATGTGGCCTGGCTAAACTGGTGTGGTGTGCCTTCCTGTGACCCCCTCATCACACGAGCTATTTCAAATAAGACTCCCCTTGTTCTGGGCAAAAAGGATGTCCTGTTACTTTCAAACGCGGATCTTCACGTTTAAGGAATTCCAACTATGTGAATGGTGCTGTTTTGTGCCATTCATCAAATGCAAAGCTGAATGAAAATGAGCATTTGGAAAGCTTGTTTTGTAGTTGAATGTGTATAGGGGTCAAGGAGGACCAACTAATTTAGAATAAATACTTGCATCTATTCTTGAGCTGGGGCAAATGTCCATGAAGCTTGAAAGATAGCATCATCTCATCCTACCTCATCCCACACTTTCTAAGCAAGTGTTCATGGTTTACATCTGCTTTATTTATTGCCTGTTAGATTTACTGCATTCATACCTTATATTAGAAAAGAAACATATCTTCAGACAAACGTGGTTTTAAAATGGGATTATAATTCCAGGGCCTTCCAGCACTCATGTTCCAATGAATAAAACCAGGTTTTCCTGATTCATTCTGCAGGACAGAAATGGTTGCTCCATGGCTCATACTGTATAAAATGATAGAGAACAGTTCTCCCTTTGACTATTAAATCCCATTCTTAGTAACAAGCATAGATCTGAATGTGAAACTCCTAACTCTTACAGTAAAGTGTAGAGTGTGAGACATATTAAAATTCTTAGCATACCAAAGGGTGTGAACCAGATTTGGGAATCTGATAGTGGTTTTTAACACCTCTTTTAAAATGAGGTAGATGCAGAATAATCTAATCAAGATGTGTGTCCACAGTATGGAATGAAATCTGGTTTGAACCCAACTTCCTGCATTCAGGGACTGCACATCCAAGAAGCTCTTAAATAAAGCAAAGTACAACCCAGGTTTCTTCCTCTAAGTGGGCAGAGATATTTAAGATTCCAACAGTATGCAAATGCTGCAATTTTGCAAAATCCTGCTTTAAGAATCAACATTGAAAGTAATTACAAGAGCAGAGGCAAACATGCCTTCTCATGTACTATCCATTCACATCAAGTCAGCTGATTCCGAGTAATTATAGACATGCTTTTGGCCGTGGTGGAGAGCCAGGTCTCATGAAGGCTTCGTGTGGCATTGTGGATTTGCAAATGCAAAGTATTTGAAAACACTTTTAGTGATAGTGAGACTGCTACAGGACACAAACACAAGTAGTGCTCGACCCCTCTGAAAATAAATGCATTCCTCAGCTTTAACAGAATTTGTTTCTGACCCTGCTTAAAACAGATTGAAACAAGACAAGCTCTGTCCTTAACATCCAAAGTAGGGAAAGCCAGGTTTAAGTATAAAAGTGGTGGGGGAAAAAGGCCTCCTTTTGCCTTACTAGAAAAAAAATTAGTTACCTTCTTTGCTTTTTGTCCTTTTTTTTTTTTTTTTTTCTGTATCATCTTTACACCCTTAACCTGAAAACCTTTTAAAGTTACAGATTTACTGTTTTTCCCATGACTGAAATTTCTCTTATTTAGTTTTAGCTGCTTGAAGTTAGACATCAAATAGCAGGAGTCAGTTGCCTAAACAAAGGCATGCAGTGCCATTTCAGCTGCTCTGCTGTGTCATTTGAGATGCACTACATTTTGTAAGATACTGACATAGACCTGTCAGGAATGACACAGGACATAGGGCAAATCTATTCGGTAGCAGCAGTGGTTATGTGAGGGCATCTCACATGAGACCAGACCCTCGCATTTAGTCCATAGCCTGAACAAATTATCTTGGCTCTTTGTGTGGTCAGAGAACAGAGAGGTTGGCTCTTTCAGAAGATGGCTGTATGTGCCTGTCTTGGGCATCATGACAAGTCAATCATCCCCTCAAAATACTTATTTCTTCTACCAGGAAGCCCAGGTGACAGGGTAGGTTTAGGATTTGAATCTGTGGATGGCAGAAGTTTGTTACAGTAAATCTTGTCCTTTGTGAACAAAAAAACATTGAAATTATGGACTTTTAATAGAAAGTGTTTGATTTAGTAGTGTTGCTGAGATTTATCACTGTTAGATGAACTGTGGGAAGTCCTGAGGATGAAACTAGCTAAAACAAATGTGAATTAAAGGTGCAACTGAAAATCTGAGTTATAACTTTTTTCTTAAAATTAGTTGGTATTTAAAGAAATGCAGAAAGACTTTTATTGGTTTAATCAAGCAGGGGAACATTATTTCACAGTGTTCCTGGGGGATATGCATATATCATTTCATATTAAGCCATTCCTCTCAATTTTAAACGGACTTCTTCACTGTTACCTGTCTAAAGTAGATTTGTTGCAGTTATGATGGTCTGAGATTACAAATGAAGCATGATTTGTGAGAGGTAACATTTTATTATCTTTTATTAGACCTGCTGCTCTAGCAGGGGAAAACGGAAGAACATTCAGCACACAACCCACTCCTTCAGGTTCTTCAAGCTTCTCTGTTTTTTTCCATTGTTACAGTGCAGCTATTAAAAGAGAATACTCCCCTTACAAGACTAGCCTCATTTATCACTGTTTTAAGGAATGCAATTCTATTAATAGTGGAAATGAGGTAAGGAGGTCAGGACTGTGAACAGAACACAAGCTATAACCTTTAGAGTTTTCCCTGGCTCACTTCACTTAGACTCAAAATGACAAAAAGATTCTGCTGACATTCTAAGGCAGCACAGGAAACATAACAGTGCGGTTTAGCACGATACAGTTTCTAGTGCTGTTGAATTCCAACAGCACGATTCTGAGCTTTGGCCAAGTGACTCAGCACAAAGCTCCAAGAGGGAGAGAAGAACTGTTTATGTCACTGTCATATATCCCAAAAGAGTCACAAGGGATGAACACACACATCCCATACCAGAGAACAGTCCCTGTGCTGTCTTACGGTGCCAGTCGAGGCCTGTGGACTGCAAAGCATAATAAAATCCCAAACTGGAACTTTCCCAATTGCACAAAGATAACTTCTTGCTTAATTTTATAACACCTTTATTTGCTTTTGTAAATATTCAGGCATCATTACTGATACAGAATCCCTCCCGGTAGTTTTAGGTGATTCTGGCATCCTGGAACAAAATGAGGGTGGAAGCAAATTTATTTCTTGGCTTTGAATTTAAAAGCTTAGAGACACTTTTAAAATAAATTTTATAGGAGATGAGTGACCACCTTTTGGGGTTGGATCTGCCAATAGAGAATTTGCTACTGACAAGATTGAAACCTTTACCTGGTGAGGCTTGTCCTACAATAGTAAAAAAAAGCCTGTACAAAGCCATCCGTAGGATATTAGACATTAAAATGAGGTTTAATCAGCATGTAAGTAGCTTAATAACTGTCTGTTGGGTTTGGGATTTAAAGTGATTTCCTACCCCTTGCTTGTTTTGACATTGGTATTTTGTCTTTGGTATTTTAAATATATGCAATGCTAAAGCTATTCCCTTCTTACTGGAAAATCTTGTGTATAATGGCCTCAACTGGCTGTACTCTGAATATTTATTGTGTTTCGTCCCTGTACTTCTTTGCTTGCTTCCTTGCACACGTGGGAATGTAAGTATGCATAGTTTCTGTGTTGGATTCCTTTTGTGTTCTTTTCAAAGACTACTTTGTGTCAGGTTAAGGTCTGCCAGATCTCTGGACATTTTGAACCATGAACACATTTATCTATGTGCTGTGGAAATGCTGGAAAACATAATTTGTTCTGATAAAATGACTTTATGATGTTATTTGCTGTTAAAAAATCATAGTCAACTAATACTAGGATTTAAAGGTTCCTCTGGGAATACTAAATTAATTAATTATCAAGGCAACATAATGTTCTAGCCATACTAAGCAAAGTAACTGTTGATTAATGTTCGTTTCCATTGCAGATCTTGGTCTGAAGGATTTCTATAACACGTGATTCAATAATGTGTGTATGTAAAGTCCTCTTGATAAAGACAGTCAATCAAAAAAATCAAAAAACCCCCAGTGTTTTCCAAAAGTACAGTTTGTTTTGTCAGCTTTGAATACACAGAAATGTTGAGGCATGTCCTTACAAAATAATTCTGTATATTAAGTATGAATTGCTTAGGTTTGTTTCACAATGTGCTAAACTTTTTATGATGATCATAAAATGAGAACAATCCGATACTTCATGTGCTGAGATTTATGACATTCCACATTCCTCAGGAAAGGCAAGTTTGCAAAAAATAATGGATGATAAATTGTCTGATGTAACTTCTGGAAAAAAAAATAGAGAAGTGAAAAATTTGAAATGTATTTTATCCAGAGCTCTCAAATACCTGACTTTTACTTTTCTTTTCAGTGAATAAAGTTACCTTAGCCTGATTCAGCTGGTACCGTAAAGAAAGGTTTATGTTCTAGAAAACTGTAACTTGTGGATATGGATTACTTGAGGACTATTATTTCCCGAGAGATTAAGTAGAATGTGTTCTTACACTTGAAAAATCTTGCATTTGAACATGAACAAATGTTTTATGATCTCATCCTCCATCTTTATATCCTAGTTCTTTCAGTTTATTACAATGTGAAGAATTTCTTCTGTCAGTTCCTACATTCAGCTGGAAGTCTGCTCTCTACACATAAGTAAACTTGGGCCTGACTGAGGTTCATGTTAACAGTTGTATATATCTAAAGGTTAATTGTTTACATAATAGATCAATTATCACATTGGTTCAGTTCTGTGAAATGAAATTCAGAGATTGCTTTGAAAACTATGAAAAGATACCACGATTTCCATTTTAAATAACAAATGGAAGGTATCAGTATATCTTGCGTACTGTATCTTTGAAGGCAGTAGAAATACACAACTGAGAGGACAACATATGGCATATTAAAGAAAAAAAATTACTTCTCTAAAATCTGCCATAAAATAAAGCATCATTTATTATTTTTTACCTGGCTATTTCCATGGCTGTTTGTGTTTGTTTATATTGCCATTTCCGTAGGAGAGAGGTTGTCACCGTATCTCAAGTACAACCCTTAGAGAAGAATGGCTGCTGTGGAGAAAGTTAGAGAAAAGTGATTTATCTTTAACATGTAACCTTTTCAGATGAGATCAGTGCTGTGGATCTGAAAGGTCTTACAAATTCATTAAAAACAGTCGTGTACAAAATGTTTTAGGCGCAATAACATGTAGTATTTTGAACAATAATATAATGATGCCAGTTTTCTGGTCTTGTTACTACTTCCTTGCTTTCTCAAGCTGGAACATCTGATGTCATTGATTTTTCAAAGAATGTTGCCTTTCTGGTAAAGTCTCTTCTTGAGCATGTAGCTCTAATGCTTCAGGATGTCAGGAAAAACTGCATCAGGGCATGAGAATTTATATACAGCCACTCTGAAAGGTCACTTCAGAAAAATCTCTCCATAGCATAGCTGGGGAACAAGTCCAGGCTTGGTGTGGCAGCAGGAGGTCAAATCTCTGAGTAGTGACCATGACAGTTTATCTTATAAAAGTCAGTAAATTTCGATCCAGGGGATGATAGGACTATTTACATTGTGTATCTCTTTCTATATATATCATGACCTTGGAAAATCTGCCGCTTGTATCTGAATGTGTTAAACTAGCAGTCCATGCAAGTTAAAAACAATTGGAATAACAGATTTTCATTGCATATGTATAAGCCTTTGTCAGATTTTTGTTTTTAACACTTACGCAGTGACCTCAGTCAGACCATACAGTGAAATCTGCAGAAGTATTGACATGGATTGTATATTGCTTAGCTAATGGTAATTTGCTGTCTTTGGGAGAAGTTAATAGCAGACCAATGACCAATGATCCTAACACATAATCTGCTCGTAGTTCCTAAAGAGCTATGTGAGCATTTGATCTATTGCACTTTCCTTATAACCTGTGGTCCGGTTTACAAAGGGTAGAGTTGCGCAGAAAGATCAAGCTTCTGCAGAATTAGGCCCTTATCATGCAACGAATGTATTTTTCATATGTATATATTTGCCTTCATACATACACACCCAGACATCATGAACATTGCATACATCAGGTCAAAGAACAAGTTAAAATTAATCTGGCTGGTTTTATCCATATTGCTGCATGAAAAATGCTTGTGAGGTAGTGATTCAACACCACAAAATTACAGAAGTCTTTACCCCCTGTCCCCCGTGTCTTCAGTGAAGAGTTCTGTGGCAAACTCGGGTGCTTGCCGGTGACCATGCAGCAAGGTTAGATAGGAGAAATGGAACTGGGCACAGCTTCTCCAATCATTCACACTGCCAAAAACTCTGCATCTGGGCTCACCTGTGGGGTAGAGCAGGGCACAGCATGCCTTGGAGCTCACTGAAGTAACATGGATGGGAGAAGACCTTAAGCCTACGGGCGGATGGCACTTGGAATTCATGCATCAAATACAGTGTAGATTTGCCTTATGCAGTTGAAGATTCTGTAGGTTCTGAAGAAAAAAATCACAACTCAGGATTTACAAACCGCTGTTTACAAGCGACTGCTGGGCTTTACATTTTCAGAGTAGCCATTTGTGTTTATGGCATATTTAATGCATTACATATCTGACTCTCTGTAGTCTGATGGGCAGTAGTCATCCCGTGCCAGGTTCATGGAAGCTGTATAACAGCCTGCTGTCTCTAGGTACTTTTGCAGACTACAGAAAATAAAAGATGGGCTTCATACTGTCATTGATAAGTCGTGAGATCCATCTCCTTGCTTGAAAATGGCATCAGCTGTAACAATGACAGCCTCAAAGAATCATGACTGGAGAATTACTGGTTGAAAGTAGGACGAAAAAGTTGTAAAACATCCAACTATCCTTTTTGCCTTACAAAAGGTATTGAAATCCACATTCAGATAATTCTGCATGGCTTAGAACTGGGGCAGCTGCATATGCAGCAGCAAATCTGATCACAGCTCTGGATTTGTTTACTGAGTTGCTCCTGGAGATCCATCAGCATTTGTAAAATTTCACAGTAGCACAGCAGATAATATCGCAGTACCAGGCACCTTGTTCTCATTCACAACGGAATGTTTTCATGTATCATCATCAAAAACTCAAGAGGAATAGCAGGAGTCGGAGCTTACAGCACAAAACCATGGTCTGTGGTCATGACTAATAAACAACCTGTACTGAAGCATGTGAGTCATATCCTCTCCATTTAGCTCTGCAAGGTAAGTGGTTGTTTGCATCATAGCAGCTCCCATGTAGCCAGCACAAAATAAAAGAAGGTTTAGATTGGTCATCTTAACTGCCACCAGAATAAGGGGATTTTTTGATGTGCTGAAGATGTCAGCAGAGCTGTGTTTAGGTGAAAAGTAATAGATTGTGGCATGGAAGGCAAGGCTGGATGTAATTACTTTATTTAAAACTTCTGAAATATGAAAGGTAGCATCAAGGCTGTTCATTTTCTACGGACAGCAAACATGTTCTCAATCTGCCTTCATCAAAACTTCCATACGCTTAATGCCGACTGCTAGGCAACTGGGCTAGTTCTGGCAGAAGCCATGTCTTGTTCTTTTGTGTATGACTTGTGCAGATCCAGGAGTTTTCCAGAGTAGTTCTTTTTCTGGGTGGCATGGATGGTTTAGTGGCTGTTGACTTTCGTGGCACTGCCGGTGAGATGAACGCTATCCAGACAGCCTTCAGGTAGCTCTTTGTATCCCATTTTTGGCTTTTGTTTCTTATTTTTTAATGTATGTAATTTTTAATGTATGTAATGTGTGTTTTGTTTTTCTTGTCATTGGCTGAGGAACCTGAACTCTCCCAGTGACAGCTAAGTTGGCTGGAGGTTGTTGGCTGCACCTGCCTGGGATGCCTGCATAGGGGGGTTGGGAACTCAACGTTGTGTGAAAGTCTCCTCAGTACTTTAAAGGGAATTTCCTCTAACAGGAAAATCAGATATTTATCCCAACTTTTTGCTCTCCGGCAGAGAGTCCTTGGAGAGGGAGTGAAAGTCTGCAAGACTGAACCGGTGCTTGATTTGCTTTCTTTTTCTATGCAAGTGTAGAGGTTTTCAGAACAGCCGAAGCCCAGCCACGCAGTACTCAATGGTACAGGTTCTTAGGGCACCCTCTGAATTATTCCTTGTCCTATAAACAGTACGCAGTCTCCTTCCACAGCACCATGCTTTTGACCAAAGAAACAGCATACTAGCATAGAAGCACTTCTAGGAGCTTACTGGAGGTGAGAAGTTTTTGATAGCTTTAGTAGCATGTTCACAAGTTACATATCTACACTGTTCATCTCTGTATTTATATGCAAGACATGAACCAAACTTTCCTGTAATACCTCAATAAGAAAAAATGCTAATTTTTTTCTGCTCATCCTCCAAATTTAAGTTGCTAAAGATGCTATTTGCAAGTTTGTTTGTAAGCCTTGACTTTAGGAAAATTTCCCTCTCTTTTTTCTGTTACATAGCTAAGAAATACGGAAGAATACATTTTGTATCCATTCCCTGATACTCAGATATTAATTTTTGTAACATGCCCCATTAATTCTTAAGGGTTGGGATTCATTACACCAGCAGGAGTTGTTGTAAATTTGCTTTACTGATTATTTGTTATCTCTTGTGTGGATGTCATATGCAGAGATGGATATGCAGTATGCCTGTGTATAAATGATGACTAAAGTATAGATATTTTGATAGCTGTTCAGATACTTAGAAATCCTTACAGTGGATTGGTTTATTGCTGGTGTTCCACAATGTGAAAACGGTGTATATTGCTTAGGCATCGACTACAGGAATCACTTCAATGCGGATCAGATGATTCCTGTCCTATCTAGCTGCTAAATAGAAATGTAGCCTAGTGTGGTGGATTGATGCTGACTGGATGCCAGGTGTCTTCACAGAAATGTTATCACAGCTACCTCCATTGCTGATGGGCTCGGCCTGGGCCAGTGGTGGGTCCCTCTTGGAGCCGGCTGGCATTGGCTCCTTCAGACATAGGGGAAGCTTCTAGCAGCTTCTTACAGAAGCCACCCCTGTAACCTCTCCCCCTGCCGCACTCTTGACCTTGCCATGCAAACCCAATACACTTAGTTAAGCAGCATTTTGGTAGAAGAAAATATTAGTGTCGACCTCTGGTTTTTAATGTATTTATTCTTGTTTTACCAAGAGACTAGACATCAGAGAGGTTCCCTCTATGTGCCATCTGTTTCCTTGCAATAGGGAATGGTAGAATAATTTTCTGAAGAATTGCTGACAAGATGTGGCGAGGCAGCAGTAATACATAAGGATGAGATTTCTCATTAGAGTCACCCAGCTCATCTGCAATACAGCAGCTCTTGATTTACACTGGTCACTCCTGGAGCAGGGAGGACAGGGACTGGTAAGCTGCATTTTTTATTACACAGACTAACAGTGAGGTTCTTGACAGTAACTGAGATTGCTGTCACATCAGTTTTCGTGGCACAGACACCCGTATCTAAGTGACGTTATTCCAGATAGACAGTTTATCATGATAACAGATGTGACCATAGATGCCTCTTGACCTTAGTTACTTCATGATGTCTTAATGTTGGCTGGCTGTTGTCATATCATTAGGCTTTTTGCTAGGAAGGGCATGTGGGACTGCACAAGGCCCCTCATGAATCAAAGCAGACCTCTCTTTTTGGCTTTGTGGTAGAAATCTTAATTTTTCTTTTCCATGTGTACTTCATGGTTTCCTCTGATGAGCAGAACCTTGGTACAGATCACTGCTTCTGCTCTTGCTGAGCGGTTTATGGCATATTGGCACAGCTGGACGTGTCAGCCAAATGACAATACTTGCAAGCACACAAAGAAAATTGCTCCAGGACCATTTAAAAATTAAATATCTGCCGTAGAAGCTTGAGTGGGGCGGAGAGAGCAAGGAATAATATGACAGGTATGAGAGACAGAATCACAGAGATGGTGGTTGGAAGGGATCTCGCAGGTCATGTAGTCCAGCCTCCTGCTTAAGGCAGCACTATGTATCTTGGAGGGCTGAGAGCACAGGGGAGAATACGTGGGTAGGAAGTATACCCCAACTAAAACAGAAAAAGGAGATATTCTTCTCCAGTTGAGGAACCATGTCTTTCCATAGTAAAATGAAGGCTACTTTTAGGTTATGATCAGCTCTTCCCCACCCTTTTATTTCTATACATCAGTATTTCACACTAAATACCACCTGTCTTTTCAACAGGGTCATCAAAGTACTTGAAAGTACAGGGTAAGTTAAGCCTCTATATAAAGTGAAAAAAGAAGAACCCTATATAATGGGTGTGTGTGTGTGTGTGTGTGTGAGAAGAATCAAAGAATTAAGTATTGTGTAAATCACTGGCTGGAATAAAGGAGTTCTTTTCCCTTCTCTGATAAAGGGACCCTGCTTTACTCATTTCCTCATTCTTAGAGGATAACAGGCCTTGGGACAGAGATCTTTTCCTACTTTACACAAATCTGACTAAAAGCTCATCAGCTTTCAAGCAGAATCATGTTTAGTCTTGAGCTGCCAGGGTTGCCAGGTGAATTTCAGATCTGTAACTCTGTGTTCCTTCTGTTAACAGGAGAAAAACAAATGAAAAACCCAAGGTTTGTATTTCAGACCAAGCCGTGAACAGACTAATAGATGTGCTTAGTTTCATGTAGAAATGTATTTAAATGAGCTCAGGGCACGATTCCATCCCAGTTTATGTGGTTGGAGGAGCACTTCCTCGATTATCCGTGCTGACAGTTGGCGATGGGATGCTATATGGTTTTAACAAGACTGTCAATCTGCTATTTGTTTTCCCTGGCAGATCTGAAAAATTAATAATTTTAAATTAAGTTTTACTCCAAACTTTGCTTTTAATGGTGGTTATTCTGACCCTTCCTTCTCCCAGAAACTCCAAGGAAAATGTAAAAATGCATCTGGAGACTATAAGAAAATCAAGATCACAGCACTAGGTAGAATATCTAATGAAAGTAGATGTTTGGTAGACAAAAAGGTGCATGTCTTCAATCAGTGAGCCCCAGCTCTGTCACGAGGTGACCCACATTAAGGTGTTCTGCTTTGCTTCCTGGCAATGCACACTTGCTTCGTTTTTGTTGCAAACCCTCTAGCTGGGATCCTCTGGAAAGATGAGCCTAGAGGGACAGCATGATTGGCTTGAGAGATTATTTTGTTGTGATTGCTAAACCAGCTGCACTCTTCCACCAGCTCACCATGGCAGATTCCCATAAGCATGCTCCAGTGCATAAGCACACTTACAAGACACTGAATTCCGCCAACCGCCTCTTCACTCCTCAGGGGCTGAGACAGAGCAGGGTGAGTGGCAGATACTGGAAGAAGAGACAAGCAGATCACAGAAAGCCAGACTAACTGCTGAGTTCCGAGTCAGTCAGAACCACTTAGTACTGCCTTAATAATTCAGTAAGACCAAGGATATTTTGAGCTAAGTGAAAAGAAGATTCTAGAGTAGTCACCCCAATATCTCCCTGTCACAAATATGAAACATAAGAGCAAAATGTGGTTGTATCACTCCAAGTAACTCCTAATGAAGCAACTTAAGAGGATGCTCCCAGAGAAAGTTCTGTGGTCCAGCTGAGATAGCTGGTATGGTCTTTCTAAGATGGTCAGTGCTGCCTCTTTCTGTTGGGTCTTCATCCAAGCAAACAATCTACACATATGTGTGACCTTAGCCTGGAATCTACGCCAGCAGTTTTCTAGAATACAAGCTGCTTGAATTGAGATTCATAACTCAAGGTAATAACACAAAGCATCTGAGTCAGCTGAACAACTTCACTTGGCTAACACCATGTAAACAGAAAATTCAATTTCTTTTGGCAAGGTTCATTAGCGTTAGTGTGCAGACACTTCAACATGCTGATAACATGGATCTTTGAAAGACTGGCAATTTCTGAACAACAAAAAGAAAGCAAAACAGTCAAGATGTTGCATAGGAAGATGAAATATGCATGGTTTAAATGGAAAGATATGGAGGTGGCAGTACAATGAAGGTAAGGGATGGATTAAGATAATAACGTATGGATAAAGAATGGATTAGTGACAAATTATTTTTGCCATCTGTTTTTTGTTTGGTTTTTTCCCAGAGGCGAAAGGCATAACTACCTATTTGCAAATACACAACTTTAACTTGTCCATAAATGCAAAAACTGCCCATGTAAATTACATATGGACAGTTCAAACTCATATTCTCTCTGTGTCTTTGTTTGCATTTGCAGTCCTCAGTATTTCCAGTGAGTCTGATAAGGAAAACTTTGTCCTGAAAGAATACACTTCTGTGTTTATACTCATAATGGTGAAGTAAAAATAAAAAGTGCTCTATACTTCTGAAATTTTACCATCTTCAGATTTTTTCATCATGGACACAACCTGAAAATTTCCTACTTCTTATGTGTTCACAGCTCTGTCTATATTTGCAAGTTACATGAGATGTGAACAGATTTGAAATCACATAATCATACAGAATCACAGAACCGTCACGGTAGGAAAAGACAAGATCACCACATCCAACCATTGACAAAAAACAAACTGAAAACAAAACCCAACCCAGCCCAAAACCACAAAATACCACCTCACCATCCCACTAGAGCACGTCCTAAAATGCCTCATCTACACGGTTTTTGTACACCTCCAAGGATGTTGACTCCACCACCTCCCTGGACAGCCTGTTCCAGCGCCTGACATACAAAATCATCATGCAGGTGAAAGTTTAAGAACTAAACAGTGGTCAGTGACAGTGTATTTATCATCATGGATCCTTTTGCTATTTCTTACTCATCTTGCACAGACAATGGAAAGGCTGAGAAGAACAGCTGGTGATTTTGCTTCGTCTTTGTACCTGGGCCCCTCATCGTGATAGGTTCCTTATCTACACAGAAAGAGGAAGAGCTACTGCTGTTACAAATGTGCTCATTAAAACAGGACACTGCTTTCATTCAAAGAATATTTGCATGTGTTTGGATATTTTTCTTGATGCAGTTGTGCCAGCTGCATTGGTGGACACATGCACACAAATAAACACAAAGCTTAAATGCACTTAGGGAAAGCTTCCAAAATGCAAAGCTTACAGTTTTCCAAGCTAGATGGTAGTCTCATACCTGACAGCGAATATTTAGATACGTACTGAAAAGGAACACGTCACATTGCCTTTCATCTTAGTAAACACAGTTCTTTTTATCTTATGTTTTGTGATGCTTCTCAAATGATAAGGGAATCAAGACAAATATCTGCATTCTGAGAACATGCTGAATAACTGATGGAAGAGAAAGCAGTTTTGAAAAGGATTTTGCAACTGAAAGGTCACATGGCAGTATGGCAACTTGTTTCATGTACCAAGAATAAGATAATTTGGCATGCTTCCCAGGGACCCTGAAAAAAGGCCTAGTGTTCCTCTGGGCCTTGTGGTATGTCTTTGAATCTGGAGGTCTTTTAAAACGCACAAAGACCTAGCATAATTTAAGCAAAACTATCCCATCCTGATCTTTGCCATTAAGATGACTTAGAAGGTTACATCAGAAATTGACGTTGACTAGAACAGGCATTTAATGTGTATGTAAAAGGCTCTACCTTATACCCAATGTGTACATTGGCAAATGTATTTCAGTATTAGCATATTAGCATACATCAGCAGCTGTTGCAGTTGGGGCTTTGATAGCTGTTGGAGAGAGAGGGATTCTGGCTGTTTATCATCTCCACAGCAGAAGAATTCTGAATTTCACCAGTGGCATTTGCTGAGGCATTTACTGGCCTCCACTTTGATACCCTCTTGAAGACAGAAGGCATTTTTCCCGTGCTGCAGCTTCACTTAGATTCTCCCTGTCCTTCAGTTTACAGTAAGGAGGTTTAAATGGGGTCATAGCTTGCTTTTACCCAAAAAATGCCTGTAAGAGATTTATAATGCCTTTCTCAGTTAATTTTTTTCCTTTCCCAAACCATTTTCTCAAATGCGTGGGGCAGAGGATGTCTTGCTAAATAGCAGGATAGACTTTGCCATAAGCACGGGTTAAGCACATCTTACTCACTTAAGTTCTTGCCTCGGGGTTAGAGATCTTTATTTGAAATGCACCTCCTTAGGATGTTTTTTCTAGACACTGTTAATGAGTGTTTCCTGGTTAGACAGCCCCCCTGTGCTCATCTGAGTGTTGGGTATAGGGACTGAGATTGCTTATATATTGCATAATAATAAAATTACAGTTATTTGCTGAGACCAGAGCTATAGTCGTTATTCATTGGCTTCTCAGTTTCCAGCTCAATTTATCTCTTGTAGAAATAGCCTGTAGAAATTAACATACTGCCAAACAGGAAGAAAGAAGCTACATGGCTGAGGCAGAGCATTTGAATTTATTACAGGGGAGTCTTTCAGAAACGAGAGCTGTATACACCCATGAAAGGTAACAGGATAAGGTAAAGGAGCACACCTCCATCACCTAGCCTTCTGTATACTGCTTTAAATCTTATTTTCTCTACTTTGGCAAAGAAGTACTGGCAGGTTCCACTGAATTTACAGAAGAGCAATAAATAATAGTGTTGAATTAACAATCATGGTCTGAGCAATACTGTGCAAAGTATTGTGTAGCTTGAGCACTGTAGAACTCTCTGTATACATTATTTTCTTCTTAGTTGTTCCACTGGGTGGCACAACTCCTACATTGCCTTTTTCAAAGATATCACTCCATATTTGAATATGTTAAATTATTTTGCTGCATTATTTTCTTCTGGCAGCTGCAGCCTTAAATTTTGATCGCATCTCCTAGAAAGATGAAATAGGGACTTAAGCTAACTGGAAGGCAAGTGCCACTGTACTGTCCTTAATCCAAGAACAAAAAAAAAAAACTAGCCCCTTCCCCTTCTTCCAAACTGTGGTTATGTGACTTTGATCAAAATCTGGTCTGTTAGGAAAACATGTAGCTCAGGATTAAAGAGCAACTAAAGCTTTCCTGAAACAAAGCACTTTAGTCTTGGGAAAGAAAACAGAAAGTGTCTGCTTCCTTCATGGGAAATATTTCATGACCTCTATTTTTAAAAATTCTTCTCAGACCTTCATGCTTCCCAGGGTAGAAGTGGTAAGGAAACTGCCCTGTACTTGAGGTGAATCCACCAAGTCTTTTAATAAATCCTCACCAGTGGCAAGGAGGAAATCTAGACCTCCAAATCCTGTCTGCTCAGACAAATGTCAGTTAGAGCTCATGACACCATTTATCCCCATGTGGTTGCCTTGCTGATGAAGAATATCTGGGTTTGGCCTTCAATATTATAAAATGCTCTGACAGACTAACAAGACAAGTCTGCTTCACAGCTCCTTCAACTGTTGTTCGCTTTTCAATCCGTCATCTCTCTAAGGCTTTTTCATTTAAAAAAACCTAACAAAACTTCACCGTATTCCCCAGCAACTCTCTGAAAGTTCCCATTTCTCAACCTAAGGTGATCTTCAAACCTTAGAACTGGTAGAGCAGTACAAGCATCTCCTTTGAAGTTACGTGTTTGCTGTCTCTCATTATGTGTAAGTACAACGGAGGAAAGAAACTCTGTGATGTTTAAATGAAGTGGTTTGTTATGGTGGCAGGGACTCTGAGGTATTTCCAGATGTTGGTTTTGGTATTTGTAAGTCTGGTGCCCAAGGAAAACAGTTCCATGGTGTGGTGGTCATCTCTTTCAGTTCTGCTCCTAGCTCCATTTAATTTGAGCCCAGGGATTAATTTCAGTGAAAACTGAAAGAGCAGTAAGTAGGACTCACAGAGTGAGTGCCTAGTGTGTAAATGGTACAAAATTTAGGAGAACTAGTCTCTGACTAGAAGAGAACTGTACAAAAGAAGAATCCCCCCTGAGAAAACTCACACCTTATATGTAAGATTCAGTTGTAGCTAATCAGTCAAAATGTACCTGACCACCCAATTAGCATTTGGGCACTGTCACATTAGCTATAACTCTGCTTTCTAGCTGTCTCTTGCAGGATGCAGCTGGAAATACTGCTGCAGGAACTGGGTCATGACAGTAGGGGACAAATCTATAAGACAACCATCCCATTAGTTACGTTACTCATGCAACAACTAATTTTAAATGAAGGAAATGTCTCAGTATTCAGGTTCACGTAAATCTTTTGTGCAGGAGGCTTATGCTTTTGTCTTTCAATACACTATGGTTTTTTATTTTTCAAATAAATATATTTGGATTTTGTAGATTCACTTCTCTTTTGCTAAAATCCTGCTATGGTAGAGTTAGCTCCTTTGTAACTATAAAAAGAGCAAGGCTGTAAGGGCATATGGCAGGTGACAGCTCCAGAACAGTAAATCAGGATGACTTACTGAAGTTCATTAATTTACCCATATATGCAAACTCCTACACCTCATTTTTGTGTCTTGAGTACTTCAACTTTTCAGCTTTCTTTTTAAGGCACAGCTGCTATGCCCCCAGATCTTTATACACACGGGATACATTCCCCTTGACTTCAGTGGAGTTCTACCAGCCAGAAATTTTGCTTCTGGCCTTCTTTAGGACTTAAATTGTGTGTGTTGGAATAAAATGTCAGATTAGACTCAGGAGAAAAAGAAATATGAAAGATACCCACATGTCTAAGCTCTGGGCAGACAGAGAGAAGTGGGAGTTGCTGCTGGATTATTTTTTGTAAGTTACATTTTGTATTTGCTTTGAAATCAAATATATCTTTAGCTTTACCAGGTTAAATAACACATCTGAAATATTGTTTGGAACAGCAGACACTTCAGAGAAAGCTGATAGGAATAGAAATTTTAAGTGTCTTTTACTGTGAAGTGTTGTTTCCTGAAATAAAAGTGGTCACTCTTAGGAGAAATAGGGAGGGCATTTTTTAAAAAAATCATGTTTTCCATCGTTATTTTTATTTCCACTTCTAAGGAAATTTCAAAGGACAATTTTAACTTACTTTTACAGTAAACATTTGCTACAAATGTGAAATACCTTGCCAAAGAATTTTGGTTTCTTTATTTTCTGTGTTGTTTCCACTGTTCCAATTATACTTCCAAGGGATAAATCCAAGGGATTATGGCTATTTCTTTCTGAGTATTTCTCCTGTGGGCACTTGGAGGCTGTAGATACTCTGCACAACCTTGTTTTTAACCTGTAACTCTGTGAGCAACAATGATGTTTGTGTGAAAGGGAGACGTTCAGAGTGAAGCTCTGTATGAATGAGAAGCTACAGGTAAGGTGACAGTGCTCTTGCTGGGTGAATAGTGAGAATCAGGAGATAAAGTTGCTTGTCACATATTCTCTTTTCTCTATTCTTTTCTGTTCCTTGCCCTCTTATTCTTTTCTGAGAGGGAACAGAGCTTCTCATCCCCTTAATGGCCTTTTTGAAAATGTGCTTTTCCTGCTGGCAAATACCAGCTCTGACCATGATTGTACCAGTAGAAAGCTCCTTTTAGCCATATTTTTTTCACTTCATTTAGGGAACAGATGGAAAGTATGCTGGCCAAAACACTCGGTCCAGGGAAAGCGTGTCTCTACTAACTGAATCTTTGAGCACTTTCCCCATCAGCTTCATTTCTTCCTTTAAAATCTTTGCTGGTTTGTAAAGGAGGGTCAGGCTGTTGGTTATTGCATACAGCAATCCCAATGGCTGCAACTTGGAACTTTGCTTCTGCTCTTATGGAAATGAAACATTTTGTATTATTTACTACACAAGGCATTTTTTTTTTAATGAACTATTATCTAAAAATAGCCCACATCTTATCCAACAGAACATCAATGAATGCTCATAAAACAAATTGAGAGTTCATTATTATTTGTGGCTTCTCATTAGGGTGTGAATCTAATCCTTGATACCCTAAATAGTTGATTTTTCTTTTTCAAGCTGTTTCTCTAGCTCTGATGCTAGCCCGCCTAGCTAGATGCATAATTAGTTTCAAGATCAGAAGGACTTCAAATAGAACAGTGCTGTGAACTGGGTGGTCTGGTTCCTTTCAAGTGCTACCCTCCTGCAAAACTGTTAAGACATAGAAAATGTGGGGTTTTTCCCTTCACATTTTAACTTTACAACCTTGCTTGCACAGGTAGCTTTGGTATTAGTATTAAAAAAGAAAAGCACCATGTGATTTAAAATGTTTTTTAAAGGGAAATTACACAGCATCAAACTCTGTTAGAATAGTTATCAAAGTGCTTTTATCAGCTAGTTCCAGGTAAGCAATATTCAACAGGAGAAATTGTATCAGTTACAGATGATGAAGAATACATTAAGAATAGCTGATTTTAGAGAAGTTTCTACTCTGGAGTGAATCATTAGCTCCCTAGTGATCTCTTGGACTGTTCTAGTGTCACCTGCAAGGAAGGAGGGCTTGAAGTCAGGAATGTCTGCCATGAAAAGTGACTGTTCAGGGTATATCTGTAGGATACAGTGGATTTGCTGTTCATGTGTAGAAATTTCTCCTCTTGGGTCACCTATGCCTTTGCTCTTTGACCCATCTAGCTCAATGCTAGTGCAGATAACTTTGCATTGTGTCTTTTTCTACTTGGCATTTCCAAATCGAAAGTCTATTTCTCTGCAGGAACAGAGGTAAAGGCACATAGGTAAGTGGAACTATAAAAGCAAAGAAGATCAAGAAGGGACATGGTGAACCTTGGAATAAATCCAGCCTCGGTTGCAGCCAGCTGGTGGCATTTAGATATCTCTCTGTTGCATTATCCTATAGAATGCTTTCAAGGCCCTCAGCTTAGCAAAGTACATAGTGAAGACTGAAGCAGGGCTGTGGCATAATAAAGCGAGGTGGCTCATGCTAGCCAGAAAGGATGAGGAATGTGGAGACTGGAGTGATCCAGGTTATGTAAGAACTTGCAGACAGAGATACGGGGAGGAACTTCACAAATGTCAAGGGATAGAATGTACTGAAGGGAAAATAAACCTCAAATGATTCTGAATGATTGATTTGATGTTAATGGCACTGGAAGAGAAGAAAACACTTGGCTTTTGGTGTAGAATTAGTTAGGGTTGGGTTTTTTTTACTCTCTTTGGTTTAAAAGGTAAATAAAAGTATGAGGGATGTTGAGAAAGCAGACTGACATGGCAAGATCTCTGCTCACTACTTGGGGAGGAGTTCCAAACCCAATATTTAAAGGAACAAGAGACATCTTTGTTGAGGTATATTGTTTAAATGAACATCACCTCCAAAGTACTCCCACTGGCTTGTGAACACTCGCAGAGTTAAAAAATTCCAGACTGCTGAAGAGCACAAAGATGACTTGAGGAAACCACTAAACTGTAGATCGGTCTCCAGAGGAATAGGCAGTAAATGAAGTGGGATGAAACTCAAAAAGTTTGTGCTGGGGTGAACTCCCTCAGTCCTGCAGTTAGTCATGTAATTGGTGCTGTATGTGGATTCAGTGATTTTCCTACTGATATCAGCTTGCAGAAATGGGGATGTGAATGATCTAATGCCCATCTTCTATTGCAATACGTTCACATCAGTTTAACTACACCATAACTCATAGAAAGATTTTCTCCAGTGCTGTTCCCTAGTGGCTTGATGACACTTGACTTTAGATGTACCAAGTAATATCTTCTTGTATCAGTATATTAAGTAAACTTGATTACTTAAAGAGGGAAAAGTCTGGATGAAAGAACCATGAATTCAAGATGTTAAGTTTAATAGGTCAAAATCTAACCTATATAAAACTCTCAGTGAGCATTTTGCCTGGGCAAGGACTGTGGGACTTAGCCTTAAGAGAATTAACAAGGCACATCAGGTCTCTTCACTGTTCTGATTGCCAGGAGCCTGTCTGGACTGTGTCCAGAAATACATTCTCAATCACAGCAGATTAAAGCGGCTAATACAGGAAATGATGTGAACTGTTTCACATTGCCTGTTCTGGTTTTATCTAGACAGGTACAGTAATAACTGTACGGAGAAAATAAGAGAGGAAAATGCTGATTGTAGTCAGCTGATGTTTTTCTCATATACTGCTTTTCTGGGAAAGTAATTATTTTCAAGCAATTGTAAGCTGACTTTAAAAAATCCTGTTACAGTTCTTTCTTCACCTTGGGAATCCTTTCTGATCTTTTAAAGCTGTTGTTGATCCCTCCCCCTTTAAAGAAAAAAATCTCATAAAATGTTTACAAGTCTTGTTTATATTCCCATAACATTTTTCATTATGCTGTGACAGCTTCACTGAAAAATTATTTTAATTATCTCAAAATGAATCGCACAGAGAGAATATGAAAATATAAATCTTATGTTTGACTGTACTTTAATTGCTTCAGCTAATGAAAGAGGCATGAGATATCTACACAATGTGAAAGCTAAATTGCATGAACAATATAACCAGTATTTGAAATGTGCTGAATCTGTAGTACTCACTGCGTCAGTGGGAAGATAGGGGGACTGTACCTGTTTTGCAGAGCTTGTTTTCTGCTTCTGATATGGCAAGTTAATTTCAATGGGAAACGGTGTTGAAAGCACCTAATAATTATCTCTTCTCTTCTCTAGGTCAGCAGCATGGAGAAATTAATGAACAAAACAAAGTAAATTTGTGTTCTGGAAGCTGTGGGCTCTCTCCTGCCAGCCTGACACTGGAGTTCAGTTATGTGAGTAGCTCTTATGTGGAAGTGTAGTGTGCAGCAATGCTTTCTGTTTGTTCATAAAGCAAAATATCCATGGATTATAGCAAGTAACCTATTCCTACAAATGCTGATGAAGCAAGATAAAAGTGGGCACCAGCAGACAACAGAATATATACGCATAACATATACACACACATAACAGGTGAAATCTCTCTAAGCAGATATCGTTGGATCCCACAAGAGAAATTTTTGCTTCATCAATTCCTAACCTTTTGGTCTTTGACTGAATTTTATCCAAAACACTGCACACGGGTGTTTTACTTTTACAGACTTCTGAACTTTTGTCTGTTTAGAAGCTACTGGTTGAGGGTGATGAATTTGACAAAGAACAAGGTTATGACAGAAAACCAATGTTTGAACTGTTTACTTTGTCTGTGACTCTTCCACCAACATAATGCAGAAATGCTGCAAGGTTATTAACCAACAAATCTCTCCTCTGTAGTCTAAAAATACCTCCCAATTGGGTGTCTCAGTGAAATGCTATGCGTTATAAATGGCAAAGCTGATTTCCAACTTGCAGGGATAGTGAAGAAGGAGCTTTGATATTTAGCAGAGTGGTAACAGACATGTTGCTGTACATGTAGCTGGCCCTAAGTAATTGTTTTCTTCCCTTAGATTAGATGCTTCTTATCTTGTGATAACATCATAAGGCAAAAACCTGCCATTGCTCACCATTATCTTTATAGTGTTGTTTTTGTGGATTGATAATTTTTGTCTCTTTCTTTCAGATCTGAGATAATAATCTTTAATAATCTTTAAATCACAGAGGGTTTTTCCCTTGGCTCACAAATATTGTACTGAGTTGTAAATCTGTGTGATTAGTGATAGGCATTAAGGGAATTTGCTGACTCAGGAAATTAGTAATGATTAGGAGAGGCTTTCAGTTAGGTCAGATCAGCAGTGACAAGACATTTTTGCCATCTGATGGCTGTTTTAGGTTCATACTGGCCCTGGGTGCTGTGAATCTGTATAGCACATAGTCTCACCTGCTGGCAGGTTTTACCTTCTGTGTCTTCAACAGTCACAGATTTATCCAGTGTAGCAGTGGGCCAGGTTTGTCATTAATGTAGATCCAGTTATAAAGCGTGCTTCTATGCAGCTATGTTATTTCAAAGTCTTAAATATTTTTCCCCTAACAGTGTCTTTTCTAGTTCAGACTTTTTTTGTCTCTAGTCACCACCTTGCAGTCCAGCATTCTGACACCTTACTGGGTTGCATTAACCTGTGCTGGACAGAGTGATAATCTATGTCTCTGTTGATATGAACAGCCTTGTTACAGGGGGCATCATTAGCTTCCTCTCTTCCATGGTATTGCCATCCCTTGGGAGAAACCTCCCCCGTGCTATTGAAGCAGTGCTCAGGTTGCTGATGGATTTTCTTGATATTTTGCTGTCTTAATTAAAACAAAAAAAAGAAAGTTTCAAGTATTATAAATACAGAGTACTTGTATAAGTCAAATGAGAAGACAGCAATTTCAGGGGCTGTGTTGCAGGCACCAGTTACACATGAATATCAGAGGAAACAGCTGATTTGTATAATGTCATTGCATGAGCATGAGTAGTTTCTCCTCAGCTGAACATCTACCGTGTTGAATATGGTCCAAGATGTCAATTCACCTAAGGAATGTCACACCAGTGAGTGGCACTGTCTGTATTCTTCTTTCTAAATATTTAAACTAACTATGGGTTGTTTCACACTCATCAACAACACTTCAAGACTATAGTCTTTCTAGACTGTAGTTTGGAACAGATAGTTTGGAATCTGTTACTGTGTGCTCTTGCTACTAATTCTGTTTCACGATAATTGATGTGTTTACTTAGCTCCCTCCAGTGACTTGATGAGCAAATAAGTCCATGGTGTGCTATCATTCTAGATATTGCAAAACAAGTTACCACAAAAGGCAAGTTCAGTTCTTTAAATGAGAGTGCATGTGGCATTCTGCAGCACAATAAATACCAGTAAATACTTTGTGCTAAACCCATCATAGCATGTAATAAACAGAGCATCTGAGATCTCCCAGATAATTCTACTATATTATTGATACTTTCTAATACTTGGCAGCGTTAATGAGTGAATGTCAACATTAAGTGGGAGTGAAAAAGCTCTGCACTTCTAAAAGTGGATTAGTATTTTTAGAAGAAAAAAAGAGTAGGTTCAGAATCTGAATTAATTTTGTGAGATGTATTGAAGATGCTCCTTCAATCTTTGTAATGACATGTGGAAAAAGACCAGCTGTAATTAACTATGGAAACAAAAGTATTGTACACTGTATCCTGAGTAAAATCTGTGTGCTTTTACTGGTAGATGGAACAAATTTAACTGAGAGGGGGTCCATTTGTGAAAATGGTATCATTTCTAACATATATTTGAAGAACAAAAAAATGCAATTGTTCATGAGCTAAACTGAATCAGGAAATGCTCTTGGAGCTGAAAAGCTATGGAGAATGCTGTGCAGATAAATTGCTGTAGTATTTGTAATAGGAACAGGGGAAATGACAGTCTAAAGAACACTGGTTAGACACACAGAGGGAACTTTTAGTTCTATTGAAGTAAATGGAAGTTTTGCAGTTGATTTCAGCTGTACCATGATTTAAATATGTCAGAATGAAGCTTTGGGAGAGATTTTTTCTGTTTATTTTTCTGGCCTCCATCAGTGAAAGAGGATAGCATTTTCAGTGTGAAGAATTATTTTTTTACTTTTTTAATACCCCACCTCAATTCCTTCGATGTTTCAATAGAACCAAACCAAACCAAGCCAAAAGCAGTGAAATTGCTCTTCATGAGGTTCTTCACATTGAGACACGTTCTCAGTGGTTATAATTTGTTATTTGTCCCCCTCAGGACCAAGCTACCACTGTATTCGGCCAAAGCCCTCATAACAGAGTGCCAGCTCCAAAGAATTAAAAGAATACAAGAATTTAGTATAAAACCTCATGAACTGGAGTCAGGCTGTAGGCAATGACAGTGGATTTAAATCCTGGGTAAGGCTGTTGGCATCTTATTTTCACCAAATGAAAGAAAAATTAAATAAATAAATAAGCAAACATAGGTGTAGTGGAGAATCACAAATCCAAGACGTTTTCATTTTTATTTTCTTCTACACTTCTCTTTCTTACACTTTTTACTTTTCTCCTTTGCCCTACAAATTCCTCTGCCTTCAGTAGAAAAAGCAATGAAGAAACCAGAAAAATGAATGAGGAGGAGAGGAAACAGTTGAAAATAAATTTATATTGTTATCTTGGTAGTATAAAAAGATGCCAAAATTGCTAAAAAGAGGAAGTAATGTTTCCATGGGAATATAACCTGTGGAAAACCTCCAGTTTGAAAAAGCTCCAGTGCACAGAGGTTGATCTGTAATAATAAACTGGATTCGTACAGCTGTAGACCTGGCACAATTGTGGTTCAGTGCACAGTGATACACAGGAGGCAGAAAGAGGGCTATTCCCTGAGCACCTAAAAGGAAAATTTTTCCCAGTATGTTTATAATTTACAAGTACCAAAGCCAGTTTTAGATGGTGGAAAAAAGCTAGAGAGCATCTTCTACAAAAAAACATGAACTTCCTGGTGGAGATGTAATAAAGCAAGATCAGAAAATTGCTGGATAAAAATTGTCAGGAAATAGAATGACCTGAAATCTTGGAACTGAATCTTTGTTTCTTAAGGGTGCTTAATGGTAACAACTGCACAATTTTATGTACTAGGAATTTTATAGTATAAACCATTTCCTTATAGGCCATGTAACATTTCATTGTGAAATAAAGTAATGCAAGAGACAATGTATTCCTATTACAACTGGCAGTGAAAGAATATGATGATCTCAAGAATGTTAACACGTTCAGTGGGATTTTCTTTTGCCTGTTCCTGGGTGCAGGAAGCTGTGTGTGTGTGCGTCTCTAAACCATGACCTCTAGTTCTGCTGGAAATATACTTAATCTTCATATAAGTTATTTCACTGCAATTGCCATAGGTCTGCCTAATTTTTACCTGAGTTGAAACTTTATCATTTCTTGTTGTTTAGGCAGTCTGTGGAAAATCAGACAGGAAAAGGTGGATCAGAGAAGTTGGCTTTTCAATGTGTTGTGACTGTGATTAAAGCATTTCTCATTTGTATCTCTGGCTTCGGGCGGATGTTGTTCTGTGTTTTGTGTTCAAGTTATTGTTCCCAGAGTCACTGCAATGCCCAGAATATTTTCTAGCTTCAAGCTCCCTACAGTTGCTTTTTCCTGCTCAGTCTTCCCTTGAGCTGAACAGGCCAAAGCCAGTGTGATCCTGATGCATTTGCTTCCCCGAGGGGGATGGTGAGGACCTCTTTCTCCTTGCTTTCTGGCTTCTGCTCTTCTCCTATCAGTTTATTTGCTCAGGTGGGGCACAGCTGATGCTGGACATTGTACTTGTGCACTGAATCACAGGCCAGAGCCACAGAGGGCTTGGGAGTACGCAGACAGAGTTCAGTAACACACCTAAGCCATGAGGCAAGAGTCTGAAAATCCGGTTAGTGATAAAGTCGCAGCTCACTCTCTGGCTCCAGAAGGAAACTGTTGTCTTCTGTACTAGTTCACTCTGTAGTCCCAGGACAAGTGGGCTTATTCCTGAGGAGTTCCTGAGGAACTTCAGTGGAAGGACTGTGGGCAGGAATGCCCCTTATGTATAGCCCAGTCTGGGTCGAGTGATATGAGAACGTAGCCTTTCAGTCAGCAAGTGAAGAAAAATAAAGAAGGGTCTCCAATTGCAGACCAAACTACATCTTCTGTGTAAAACAAGAGCATAAATGTTTTCATTCATTTGGCCAGTGAGACAAAAAAAAAATCCGTTTTATACTAGAGTTGTTAGAGAGAAGAGTTCAGGTTTTTTTGTTTTTTTTTTTTTTTAGGTTGTCAAATCAGAAATGTCACCCATCTGGAGTATTAAATTCTGATCACTGAGTCAGGATGTCAGAGTCCTTTTGCTAGGTCCTCTGAAATGAGAATGCTGCTCTGTACCTAGGCTAGGTCTCTCTGAATCTGGGTTTGTGCTGTTTATGTTACGGTTTGTTCATGATTAATAAAATATTAAGTCTTCCTTTCTGGGCAGAAATGAACAGATGGAGGAATCAACTGATCTGATGAACTCTGCATGTACACACATGCAGTCACCAAATAATGGGAAAAATGGGAAGGTTCACACTCAGATGTTACCTATTTCAACATATTTCTAAAATCACACGTTAACTATGCTGCCAAAAGGGTGGATTGACTAAGGAAAGTTTATTATTATATGCATTATTTATCTGCTCTTTCATTCATAACGGCTTTAATTAAGAGACTGCAGTTTTTCTAAATATTTATTCAGAAATGTGCCATTTTGCGTAACGTCAGTGGTAACTTTTTGGATTAAAATTTTAAAGACAAGTAAAAAAAAATCTTGAGTATTTCTTAGGAAGCATTTATGTGCTTTTCATTTCAATAACACCAAGTCAGCTGGCAAAACTGTGTAGAAAAGACGTATCAATGAGAAGCAAGAAATGGCTCTGAAACATATTGAGAGTCTCTTTGGCATGTTTAAGGTTGCAAAGCCCAGCAAACCCATCATATAAAAATAACCCGAACACAAGAAAAGACTAAACCCAAAATAATCCTCAACTGATAAAGTAAAACTGTGTAATTACCTAGTTCACCCACTCCCCAAATAGTGACTTATGCCTGTGTTGGAGGTGAAATGTCTCACAGAGCAGAGTCCAACACCTTGAGCAGAGTTGCCAGCCTTGGGGAGAATGAATGAGGCCAAGGGAGGTGTGAGAAAACAGAGGTATAGGGAGAGAGGAATTCCCAGAACTGTATCTGTGAGGAAGTATGAGGCAAGAAGAAGATGCCTTAAAGGACCCAAAGTGACTCAGTGCTACAAGAATACTGCAACCCACCTCAAGCCCCCATCAGTTTGGCTGGATGTTTCCACCCATTCAAGAACAGAGCTCTAAACATCCAGTTTTGGCCCTGAAGTTCCTCAGATGGCAGTTCTAAAGCCTGACCTTGTCTGAGTCTTAAGGACACAGAGTGCTCCCAGCCCTGTTGAGGACTCAGGACTGTAAAAGGCACGTGCCCAATAGAAGATACGCATTCCCGTGCATCACTGGGTGAACTATGTTTGGAGGACTGTGCCCCAAAGAAGGAAAGCTGTGTGTGAAAGGACAGTTCTGAAGAGGGATTTCCATAACCCAAACCGTATGTGATCTTGTTTCTAACCTTGAACAAGAACCACCGACGATTGCTTTGACGCTGGACACGGCTGGAGACATGTAAAAGACATTTTGCTTATCTGTATTTCTAACTTCTTTGCAACAGCCTATCAGTCTTTTACTGAAAGGTGATTTCCCCATTGAATCACAATCAGGCTATCTTGCTATTAATAGAATTGAAGAAGTACACATCTGCTCTACCCTCCCCTCTTGCTGTCAAAGCTAAGCACCTAGGAGACAGCAAATGTTTCTGTTTACTAATGGAAAAGTACCTGGACAGACCTCATTTGCCCTGGAGAGGCTAAAAAATGGGCCACAGGCACTTTCAAGATTAAAAAACAAAAAAAGCAAGCATAGGTAGGAAGTAGAGGTAAACCAGCTATGAACCAATATTGAGAATTCACAGAAAAAAAAAAAAAAGTTCCATTACCTCTCTTCATCCTTGTGAATTCCAGCCAAGAACTTTCAAGACATCTTTACTCTGTCCATCGGATAGAGGAAATTTGCCATTTCCCCCGTCTCTAACCTTCTAACAGGACAGGAGTTTCTGGCATTGAGAAGCTGGTTTTTGCCCTGTCCTGCCTCTCTCCAGATCCCCTCTGCATTGCACAACCCTGATTCAGTGATAGAGCACCTCATTTTTTGTATGCAAGGAGACAGAAGCCACGTGGAAAGACGTGGTATAATAAAAACTGAATCTCCTTTCATGATAAATGTCTAGCCCTTCAGTAACTCTTTCCAGAAGCAGCCTTCAGAGCATGTAACGAGTGAGGTCATTAGTGACAGGGAAACTGAGGCAGCATTTTGCAGTTGTAAGTAAAACCAGAGACACCATGAAAAATGACCAAGCATGATAACTGGTGTTTATTCTCTGTACTGCCTGAGAGCTGTAGTGATGAACAGAGCTCTGTCGGCGTCTGCACATGCTGTGTGAACTTCAAAATGCATTTTGAACGCGTTATACACAATGAGTTGGTTTAAGGCCATTTTATAGCTTGTCTTTACTACAGGTTCCCTGACCTCCCTGGGATAGGCAGGACTGCAAAGACAAATGAAAATGATATGTAAAATGTCAGAAAGTGTCTCGTGCATTTTCTTCAAAGGCTCCCGTATTATGTCTCACTTGGATAGAACAGAGTCTGCATTCAATACGTTGCCAGTCTTTGAGAGGGCTCAGATTAATGCCCAAAATGTGTCTTTGCATGAAAAGGGACCTCGTGTAAATAGTAAAAAAGATTTATCTCATACAGCAATTGCTGGACTTTAGGTGAAAGAAAGTGCAAGAATCCTTTGTCAAAAATACCCCAAGAAATAGCTTTTCATACGTAATTTTTTGTTAGTGGATTTTAAATTTTTTTTTATCAGAATATTTATAGAAGTTAGTCAAACCTCAGTTCTCATCTTTTTAAACATTAACGTAACTCTGGGCAGTTCTGTGCTGGAAAACTGCTCTAACTTTCAGACGAAAAGTAATTCAATGATTTTATGAGTACCTCTGCAGAACAGATCTGATACCACCTCACCTCGTCTCTCTACACCTGAGATACCTCGGTGCCATCGTAACCCTGGCTTTTGTAATAACTTTGAGTAGGTGCAGTGAATATTACAATAGTCAGAAAATTACATTTGTTGATGAACTTTCCCTTTGGTGCTACACCCAAAGTAGTTTGCTCCCAGTCTTGATGCAGATGGCTTTGTGGAGCCAGAACATGTCCAGAGATGTCTCACTTGCTAAACAGCCTAAGAAACATGGCTTGGTAAAGGCAACTTGGGACCCTACCTTGGAATACTTACATACAACTGAAACTGTGCCCATGCAAGGCTGCTGTTGTATCTGGAGTTGAGGACTGTACATTTTGATGGAGTACAAGGTGTGAGGGTTAAATAAAACCCTAAATAAAATAAATTAAATTAAAACCAATTTACAAGGTTATTTCCTTGTCCATTCCATGATTTGAAGCCCATCTTTTGGGACAGGTGACATCCATGTAAACTGGTTTTAACAGGATTTCTGATTCTTGGATAAGAACTATTAGACAGACTTGTCAGAAGCCAAGTACTATCAAATGCTCAGAGAGATCTTAGGCTATGGGAGTGACTCCAGTCCTTCTGTGAACTCACGCTTAGGCTCTAAACAGACACCTCAGCATTTTCTGTGCTTTGCCGAGGAGCTAGAAATGGCTGCAGTGGTGTCTGTGAGTTCAGTGCAGGTCTCCTTCTGTAAATGGCATATTTTATACCGTGGAAACACTTTGGACTCAGCGCTGCTGCAATAAGCCTAGTACATCCCAAAACAAGTGTCAAGTCCCTGTAAATTACAGAATATAAAAGCTGTAATTTCCCCCATTCCCCCTGGGTGAAGTGTAATTCATACATAATATTATTTTAATGGAAATCTCTTATTCTGTTCCTTGGTGAGGAAGGAAAAGGTAGGAACTATCACAGTGGCTAAATATTTCTCCTTGGGCATTTATATGAATGTTTAAGTTGAGTTTTCATTTCATTTAACACAAATACTTTACGCTCCCAGGGGAAATAATTTTACATCGTATTTTCAGTGTTACTGTCTTTCAAGGACTAATTTGTTGTATACAGCTGTTCTAAGGTGGAGGTGAAAGAGGAATGAAAGGAGAAGGACAAACTGAACTTTAATAACAGTTTGGAAAAAGAAAAGAAAATCAAGAAATCGTGGAGTATTGTAGGAATTACCCAATTCTTCTCTACCGCCCACTAGATTAAGTGGCAGCTGTTCTGCCTGCTTGACTCTGGGTAACATTTGTATCTGAATCATTTTCAGAGTGTTTATAAACCTTCCTGAGGAAAAATAATAAAATAAATTAGTGGCCTGTGTCACCATACCATTTCACTGCAGTATCCACCGCTTGTTACAACTTTAAATGAGAGCAGAATTGAGCTGAGTGAGAATATTACAGTCATTTATATCAGCCCGTTCGGGATGAGAGTCATTGCCATTGGGGATTACATCACTGGTTTAGGCAAATTGTTCCAGATGTTCTGCTCATTAAGAATATGAATCTTTTAAGAAGAATATGAGAAAGTAATACTTAAAAAAAAAAAATCATAGTGGGCTGAGAGACAATTATTTTATTTCTAAATGTATGTTTCATAGAACTTTCAGTTTCTGAAATGGAGTAAAAAGGGGAAATGAAAGGAAGAAGTTCCATTTTAATAGGCAACTATCCAGAAAGAATAAATCTGTCATTGGGCTCACTGAAACTTGGACTGAAGATCTGGTCTTTACTCAATGAAGGGGAAAAAAAGTCTTTGAAAAAGGGTTTGCCTGTCCTTTTGTATTGCTAACTGAAATTTATACAATGCATGCACCAAATCAAGCTTTGTAAGGATGAAGCTGAACAGATGTTTCAGAAATCCGAATTTTCTGTGCATCACAGAGGAAGAGAAGCCTTAAAATCACTGGAATGTATAAATGGTCTCATTAAAGATAAAATGTTATGTAAGGGTATTAAAATTCAGCCCAGAGGACTGTACACAGGAGAACCCAATTGATTCAAGTCCTGCTATACCTTGCAGTATTGTTTCTCAGAGTTCTTACAAGCACATTTTCCTTTCTAGTATTTAGCATCTGCTAGAAATGAGCTGAGAAACCCTACTCTGATGTATTCAAAATTTCTTAAATATATCATGGGGTTCTCTCATTTAAACATAAATATTCTCCTCAGTGATGCACCAAGAAGAGCTGCTCTTCAAGGAGATGCCCGTGCTTCTGTCCAGACAGACCGTGTTTGTACCAAAGCCACAGCGAACACTGACAATTTCTACTTCACCAGAACTACTCCTTTTGTTCCATGTAATTAACTTACTCTGGTTACCGGTCTTTTGAGAATAGCAGGTTTCAGGGCCAGTGAGTACAACTAGTCCCTTTGACAGAATACAAGACTTTGTCTGATAAAGGACCCTATTACATACCATGTTTTGTACTAGGAAGAAAAGCTGTACGGAGGTCTTTTGTAGCTGCTGAAAATCTCTGAGGTTGTTAGATTCTCATGATCAGCCATGTTCCTAGAAAACATTTGTACTTCCAAGTATTTCCAAGTCAGATGTGTGACAATTCAGATAATCTATTTTATGGAATGTATTTTAGCTGCTTGTTTACAAGCTGATGCATGCAATAGGTCTTGATGGGGTTTTTCTAAACATGGACAATCTTTTATGATTTTTTTTCCCAGTGTTTTTTTCTTTTTTTTTTTACCAGCTTGGGATACTAATTAAGCTTTTTGTGGATTGAAACAAATAATAGCTAATTAAGAAGAGTATGTGATAGAAATGTAGGACAGCAGAGAATAATGTTTAAGATACAAAATTATGACTTGTGGGAGGAAAGGGCGGGGGGGGGGAAGGAAAATAAACCAAAGAATTTTATCATGTGAGCAACTGACACCAAGAGAAGAAAGAAATAATGTAAACTGTCTGCAGAAGCAGAAGGGTTTTTTACAGAATTTGCAATGACTTTTTTGGCTGTATATGATAAAATGTCATTAAACTTTTCCAAGTATATACAAATATACATAAATTCTGGTTCTAATTTTGACGGCTTTAATAAAACCAAAATTAAATCCAGCCTTCATAACAACATTTGGCTCTGGCATCCAGGAGAGGTGGATTCCATGAGTTAAAACCAGATTTTGAGAAGTATGTATGACTAACGTGAGCGAGGTGCCTTAGTACCATCCAATGTTTGTAACCTTCAGTACTTGAGACATCTGGCCCTCATTGCACACAGGGCAATTAACATAACTAGTTATTAGTGAAACCAGTGATGCCTGTGTGAGTTACAGGGATGTTTAACACATTTCAGAATCTGAGTGTTCGATGTCATTTATCCTTAAGGTGCTCAAAGAGTAATGAAGAAATTAGAGCACCATGTGGAGCTATGCTGCTTTTATGCATTCTACATTTACAGCTATTAATTCCAGCTGAATTCCTGTCAGCAGATATAAAAGCAGATATATCAGATAGCAAAAGAAATACCTCTGCAGCTATTTCAATTATGATGTAGAACTCAGAGGATAATAGCCTTGATGTATTTCCTGCTTAATGAAGTAACATGCCTGTCAGATGGGTAATTGCTGCAGCGCAGCTCAAAGAGATTTCTTCTCTCTGCTCTTATTCTGCACTCACCACTGTGATACCTCAGCTTCTTCAAGTTTGGGATGTTACTTTCCTTTTGTGAGCTGCAGTCTTAATAAGGGCAATTGCTCCATGTTGGCCAGCGCTGATGATTGGTAACAGGCCCTGCATTGCAAGTACTCTCTGTGCAATCCCCACTGAAGTGGGGTCCCCAAATGGGACCGTTAGGTAGAGAGTTTGTTGAATAACACTTCTGGTTAAATGAAGAGACTGATCTTGCAGATAGTGAGATTAAAGGTTGAACTTCCATTTTATTTAGTGGGAGCAGGGCAAGGAAGAGGTAGTGGCATAAAGTACTGCTTAAACCTGGAGCCTGAGGTGCTAAGAGCACTGACCCAGCAGCATTTCTCACTATTTATACCTGTACCAAATAAGGATGCATCATTACTCCTGAGTGTGTACCAGCAGCACTCAGCAGTCTTGACCATAGAGGGCACTGGCCCACTGACAGAGTTCAGTGATACCTCTACTGGGGAACTGATATGATTCCTTATTAGTCAAAGCTGAAACAAGAACCAGTCAAATTTGAAGGAAAAAAAAGAAAACAAACCCCACAATGCCAGTATTTGTACTTTTGTCACTCTCTTCTGCTGTCTGCCTCCAAGCTGCATCAGACTGTTGGTCTCAACTGAGACCTGACACTGCTGGCCTGCTCAGAGGAAACGGAAAGCAGAGAAACACGGGGTTCAGTCCCTCCCTGTTATTCCTGACTGCTGCTATCAACCTGTCATTGCCACTTCTGAGCTACAGCATTGCTACTGAACTGTATCGCTGCTGTTGGGATGAAAGCAAGGGCTGTGCAATGCCTGGTTCACGTGGTACATTGTAGCACTGAATGCAGAATAATACTAGGTCATCTAAGTGGTTTCCTATCAGCAGTCTGGCTTACACAGTGAAGAAAAGCTGAGTGCCAGAGACTTGTCAAGTCCTGGGGGTTACAGTCTGCACTCATGCTAAAATACCATGATCTAAACAGCCGAGCAGTGAATGTATCTATTCTTCGTGCACCTTCACATACACATGTATGCACAAATGTGTATATATACATGATGGAGCGCACAGAGTAGATGTTTTGCTGTTGGGCTTTGAAGTCACACTAAGATTTGGATGAAGCAGCAAGCTCACTTGCCCCTCATGCTCTTTCCCAGTACTTTCAGGGCAGCCACGGTAACTCAACACTTAAGCAAACACTGGCAGAATTTATTGAGCTGAATCAGATTCATAATTAAGGCTCTTCTACGGAATATTTCTAAACGAATGGTGGAAAACTAGAGGCCATTGACATTTGCATAAGCAAATCACATTTTTCAATGGGAAGTCAGGAGTTCACCCTCTTTATGGAGTTTAGATTGAATCTAGTTGAGATCTCACTCAGAAGGGAGAAGAAAAGAAGTTTGAAGTCTGTTCTGAGAAAATTGACTCTTTTTTTTTTTAATAACAATTTAGTGCATATATGGAGAATTTTGCTGATGTCACAGCCAACTCCGATGACTTCTAATGGCATGAGGAACCTTGTTTGATCGCACACTTAAAGAGACAATGCTTTGATTTGATTGCTGGCTGTAGTAATACACACATTTGTGAATCATCAGCTAGATCTCTGCAATTTACCATGGTTTTAGTAATTTCACTGGTGAATAAAATCAATGTGTTCTGTTATTTGGAGAAGGAAACCACTGTGTGCGCCAATGCTGTGTGCATTTTAGATTATGCAAGCACCTGAACTAATTTTTTCCCCAAGATCATATGCCACAATGCACATCTCAGCAACAGCACTGGTCCTCTGGAATTAGGAGACTTGTCGTAGTGGATCCTTTGTTTTCCACAGAAATGAGCACCATGGGAATGTGTAAGAGTCATTTCTCTTTCTCTTCTGGGCCTGTGGCAGCCCAACAAACGAAACCAGAAAACTGTTCACTGCGGCATATAAACAAAAGTAAGAACCTGTGCTTAAATGATGCTTAAAGAAACTGTGATGAGTGAACATGTACTTTGAGGATCATGCTACTTACTATAGAAAGTGTTTAAGAGAGACAACAACAAAAAAGCACCATAAAACTCCAGCTAATTCGGTTTTCTTTCCATCTGCCCCTTGTTTAATTCTGGCAATTGTTGCATGCTCTGTATTTCCATTTCAATCCATTATTTAATGATAAAGGGACTTTGGAGAAGGAGAGGAAGATAGTTTCACTTGGACAGCAATCAGAGAGAATTTTTGTAAACATCTGGTTCTGTTTAAGACAGTTTTTAAAGCATTTAATATAAAATGCTATTAGATGGTAGCAAATGAATGCTGAGTGTTCTCACTGTGCAAGCAATGCACTTTTCCCTTCTGGAAGTTTGCATACAATTGAACTTGGGTCAGGTTTGTAGATAGGTTTCACAAAGGCAACCTTACATTATCAAGTGTGAGTGAAAAAGACTTGCAAGAACAACAGTTAAAGTCATTAAAGACCTCTTTAAAAAAGAAGTTCAAAAGATGATAAAGCCCAACTGGCTACATTCCAACCAGCTGGATTTCAGTAATTGAATGAATGTAGTTGAACAAGTAGTTAGAGATGAAAAGAGTGTAGTGAATAAAAATGGAGACAATGGAAAATTCATGACACAATGGTCTAGTCTTTTTCTCATTTGGACAGGACTCAGTAGATAACTTGGAGCATTGCCTGTGTCTTTGATATTCTCGTATTAAGTTATATGCTCAAGTGATAACACTGAAGAGTATGTTTTTAGCACAATTCATTATTAATAGAACATTTTTATTGTCTTGAAACACTTCAATCACATTTTTTATTTGCTAAAAATAAATGCCTTGAAAGATATAAATAAGATTAGTGTCACAGCTGCAAGTAAATGTACTTGATTTAGAGATTATATTGAGCAATTGCAAACTTATAAATGTTCATTCATAGAGGAAATAACACAGGCCAAGGATGAAAATTGCACTTTTGGACCCTACTGCTCAGGCCTTTTTATTTTGCAGGTCAGATGCTTACTGAGCAGGCTGTAGTCAAGGCAGTTCCTTTCTTTAAGGGTTATTCTTGGGTCAGAATTTAATTTTAGAACAGAAACCAAATATATCAAAATAGACTAAAGAGAGTCAAATTCCTCTCATTTTCAAAGGACCTCAGAAAGGTACTGAGGCCTGAATAAGCAAACATTCTGAGACAACTTTAAGTATATGAAGTGTGGATAACTTCCGGTATGACTCTTTTGATATATATGAAGACATATAAAATTGAGGGTTTCCTCAAATGCTTAGGGTAAAAGGTTTTGGGGTTTGTATACTGTGACCATTTCAGATTAGCTCATCTACAAGAAGGGCAGGAAGGAGGATCTGGGGAACTACAGGCCTGTCAGCATGGCCTCAGCTCCAGGAAAGATTATGGAACAGCTCATCTTGGGGGTGATCACACGGCAAGTGCAGGACAGCAGGGGGATCAGGCCCAGCCAACACGGGTTCATGAAGGGCAAGTCCTGTTTAACCAACCTGATCTCCTTCTACGATCAGGTGAATGAGGGAAGAGCGGTGGATGTGTCTACCTGGACTTGAGGGAGGCTTTTGACACCGTTCCCCACAGCGTTCTGCTGGAGAAGCTGGGGGTCATGGCTTGGGCAGGTGGACTCTTCGCTGGGTTAGAAACGGGCTGGCTGGCCGGGCCCAGAGAGTGGTGCTAAATGGAGTTAAGTCCACCTGGCAACCAGTCACGAGCGGTGTCCCTCAGGGCTCACTTCTGGGACCAGTCTTGTTTAGTATCTTTATCAATGACCTGGATGAGGGGATCAAATGGTCCCTCAGTAAATCTGCAGATGACAAAAAATTAAGTGGGAGCATCGATCTGTTTGAGAGTAGGAGGGCTCTGCGGAGGGACTTGGACAGGCTGGAGCGATGGGCTGAGGTCGGTGGGATGAGGTTTAACAAGGCCAAGTGCCAGGTCCTGTACTTTGGTCACAACAGCCCCAGGCAATGCTCCAGGCTTGGGGAGGAGTGGCTGGAAAGCTGCCTGGCAGAAAGGGACCTGGGGGTGCTGGTGGACACTCAGCTGAACATGAGCCAGCAGTGTGCCCAGGTAGCCAAGAAGGCCAACAGCATCCTGGCCTGGATCAAAAGCAGTGTGTCCAGCAGGAGAAGAGAGGCCATCGTGCCCCTGTACCCAGCACTGGTGAGAGCGCACCTCGAGTACTGTGTCCAGCTTTGGGCACCACAGCACAAGAAGCACATTGAGGTGCTGGCGCGGGTCCGGAGAAGGGCAACGAAGCTGGTGAGGGGTCTGGGAAGCGTGACTGATTAGGAGCAGCTGAGGGAACTAGGGGTGTTTAGTCTGGAGGAGACTGAGAGGAGACCTTATTGCTCTCTACAACAACCCGAAAGGAGGTTGTAGTGAGGCTGGTGTTGGTCTCTTCTCCCAAATTACTGATGATAAAATGAGAGGAAATGACCTCAAGTTGCATCAGGGGATGTGTAGATTGGACAGTAAGAAGAAATTCTTCACTGAGAGAGTGGCTGGGCACTGAACAGGCTGCCCAGGGAGGTGGTGGAGTCACCATCCCTGGAGGGGTTTAAAAAATGAGTGGATGTAGCACTTGAGGCTGTGGGCTAATGCATAGAGAGATATTGGGATGAAGGTTGGACTCGATGATCCTAGAGGCCCTTTCCAACCCTAATGATTGTATGATTCTAGGTACTATTGCCATAGATGGGCGCTGTCAGCAGCGTTACGTCTGTTTAAATGCAGAATTGGAATTGTTATCCCTTTTACAAATGAGGAGTGAAAGCTCAGCGGGTGAGCAATCTGGCACATGCTGTATTGCTCTCTCGAAGGAAGCAAGCCTTGGTCCGTGCCCAGTTCACACGGGTCAGCTCATGGTCTCATTGCCTAGGTTCTGGAAAATGAACTTAGCTGGCTAAGCTGTACCATACTTGGCTGGGATCTTCACCGAGTCTGATGTGGCATTCACCTGGCCCTTTGCATTGTTGCTCTTTCTTGGTGTTCTTCTGTCAAGGGCTCAAATACTGAAAGGCTGCAGCAGGCCAGAATGCTTTTTGATATCATGACAGAGGGAGCTTGGGCTGCATACCCTTGGGTATGCCGAGGTGACCTGGAGAATCTTGTAGGGTGACAGCACTGCCTGCTGGGTGCCATTGAAAGGTTGATGCTGGTGGAGTGGAGACAAACTAGATGTGGTCCATGTAGTAGCTTCCTACCTTGTATCACCCAACAGTGAACTGCTCTGTGATGTGGTTTCCTCTTGGGAGGAGCTAGCGGGATTGTGCTGGAGGGCAGCCCAGAACCGAACAAGGAGAGCTATATGGGGGGGATTAACAGAGGGCCAGCCCCAGGTGGGAGAAAAGGACTGAGACCAATTGACAGGAGTCCTATCATGGATCTCGGATATACCCTGGGATCCAGACCAGTAGATAGTGCCACCCTTCATTCCCACCTTTGTGACCAGGTAGCAGTTTCTCCTGAGTGTTTTTATACGTCCTATTGCCTCAGTATAACCCTCTCTATTTAGAAAGTAACATTGCACCAGAAGAGACTAGAAAACAGACATGCTTAAGTGCTACTTGCTGACATTTTAGACCCATTTGTTGAATGCAAAGGATGTGTGGCTCTATTGATATTTTAACCCTTACCGAGATGTGCTCGGAGAAGTGAGGTGACCCAAACAACCTTCCCCAAAACCTCTTCTTGCACATTTTATTTTAAGGTACTAATCAGACAAGGTGCAGGCTGCATCAGGAGATCACTGTACTGAAAGGTGTTTGAAACACAATGAGGAGCTCTGGACAGATACATTTTTGTTTGGTTTTAATGCTAACCATATGAGAAGCCTGGCAAGTTAAAAATTGAACAGTTACTTATATTACGTGAAGGAAGCGCACGGAAGGTAAACTGGATGTGTGGAAGGTAAATGGTGCACTTGGTTGCCCAGCATCTCCTGTACTGCTGTAGTAAGATTTGCAGACTTTTCAGAAGGGACAGAAAGGATTTGCAAAGGCACTGCTACATTTCAAACACTTAACTAAAATTATTCTAAGGCAATATGAGAATAATGTTGCTATTTAAAGGCCCCTTGAACTTTTCTGTTAAAAATTGACTGCTTTTATGACATCCTAGGCAGAACACGATCGGATGTTGGTATAGGGGAATAATAGTGAGATTTGACTTCAATTTAGGATTCTCTATCTTTATTAGTAAGCCTACCCCTTAAAGTATGCTGGAGCAATTCAGCAGCAATTCACCTTGTGAATGTCTTATCTTAGATGTTTTCTTGGGAGCACTTTGTATCAATATACTTACATGCTATGCCATCCAGAAAAATTCTTATACACAAGCATAATCCATACTGACAAACCCTATTGCACGCACACCCCTGTGTGTGCAGGCACGAGCACACCCACGTATTGAATCAGCCAGCCCTGTGAAAAATATACCTTTGCAGGCATCAATTTATCTATTTAGGTGCCTTTTCCTGGCACATTTTATCAGGAAGGGTTCACGTGTCTGTGGAATCTCAACTGGTAGACCAATAGTAACAAAAACATCTAACGAAGATGTGATTGTATTTAGAAAACATGTTCTGTACTTCCATGTAGATGATACATAAGTTTTGTACAGAAACAAAACCCACTTGTGATTTGTCAGATGTGCAAATGTGCATTTTGTTGGGTTTTTTTGTAAAGTGGAGAAAAGAGAAATCTTAGAGGTTTGAGATTAAATCATCCTTAAATGAAGCCATTGCTTTTACTCTGGTTTTACTCTCTCTGCTCCTCTCACTGATTGTATTCAAATCAGTATCATTAAACATTTAATTTCATGTAATGCAGGCAAAAGTTTCCACCTATTTAAAGTCTTTATGTTAAAGGATGACTTAGGAGATATTAATTGAAGTGTCAAGACATTGAAACAATTTTTGTTACAAATGACCTTCAAAGAAATTAACTGATGAGAGTAGCAAATCTTTGCATATTGCTTGGTCTTCAGGACACTTTCAGGAAAGGAGAAAGAAACTCACACTGGTTTACTCAGGGATGAATATCCAGTGTCCCACAATAAAAGCAGCAACTTGATAAATCAAGCTGGTGTCATTCAACTTGCTCATGCAGCTTTATTCAGAGAAACAACTCAGTTGTCAGGAAATTGCATCTAGTTTGTCACTGGGAAGACATGTCATGCCTTTTGGCTTTAAGAAATCGCAGGGAACAGTTCTGTTAGCTCAGTTGTGCAGAAGGCAAATTCTGAGAAACTGTCTTCACATGTCAACTGATTTTAACTCCTTTGATTTCAGTTAAGTCACATCTGTTTTATACTAATGCAAACAAGTCCAGAATGAAGGTCTCTTGGCATTGCACCTAGCATTCCGTTCTGTACAAGAACATCATGCAATATGAATCATGAAGTTACACTATTATAGGGGATGGCACAGGCAGGCATACAGCCCACATATTATAGTGTTTTCTAGCACTCCAGTGAGGGCTGGTCTTGAATTTAGTGCCAGGAGAACTGTGTAAACCAACTGCACTTCATGGTCATGACTGCGGGTTGGTTGTTATAATATATATGTTCAGCCAAAGAAAAATTGCGTGTCTGACCACCAACTATCAAAGGGTACCCATGAGGAAGATGAAGGGAATGCAATCTATGTGACATTTTCCATCACCAGCAAGGTACCCCATTTATTTCCTTGAAAAGAACATTTAGGAGGTAGGCAAGGGGACTGAATAGTAGTTTATGTGTGAGAAATTTCTTATTTCCCTTAAAATTCTATTCACCTTTGCCTACTGCTTACAAAAAGCTGGCCCTGACGCAGCAGGTTGTTCATAATAAAGAAATGCACAACTGATACAAGTTTTCTATTTCTGGTTGTCTTGACTCATCGTGACAGGAGTGTTATCCCTGCAGGAAAATACAGAAAAAACAACAATGTCACTCATTTCCACGACTCTGTTTTGTTAAAAATAACTGCTTAATGGCTAAAAACACAGAGGCCCTTCAGCTGAACTGCAGTGACAGCCCTACTGCAGTTACAGCTTCATCATCTGTACCTGGCTCTCAGGAAAGGAAAAGACCAGCATCTCTCTGGACACATTGCATAATACATGCTCTTATATTCCAGATTCCATGCTCTTTGGACTGTTTTAATCATAGGGAAAATTAAGAAGCTAGTTAACACTTTCAAGCAGTTGTTAGTTTGTTGTATGGGCTCAATCTGCTCACTGTGGATCGGTTGGCGTGCTGGATATTTACTGCATCTTATCTATTAGCTGTCTGTCTGGCATGGCTAGAGTCTGCTCCAGGAAGATCTAGGCTGGACATTCCCTTCCTGTTTAACAATATCTGAAGGGTGGGTGTCAAGAGGATGGGGCCAGTCTCTTCCAGTGGTGCCCTGGGATAAGACAAGGGGCAACGGGCACTAACTGGAACACAGGAAGTTCCACCTCAACATGAGGAAAAACTCCTTTACTGTGAGGGTGACAGAGCCTGGAACAGGCTGCCCAGAGAGGCTGTGGAGTCTCCTGCTCTGGAGACTTTCCAAACCCTCCTGGACACATTCCTGTGCAACCTGCTCTAGGTGATCCTGCTCTGGCAGGGGGGTGGGACTCAATGATCTCCAGAGGTCCCTTCCAACCCCTAGCACTCTGAGATTGTGTGGTTCTGTGATTCCATGATTCTGTGATTCCAGGCATCGGAAGACAGATAGATGGAGGGAATTATTTCCTAAGTCTTTCTTCAACTCTGATTGATCACATATATATAGGAGAAGCCAGAGGAGACAGCAAGTCACTCACTGGACCTTGCAGGGGCACTCCAGCTTGGTGTTAAAATGTTCAACTAAGGAGAACACCTCTCCCAGTAACCTGCCTCTGTCATCTGGACAAGAGTATGTCAAGCCAGGACTGAAGGCAAGAACAAAACAATGCCCAAGACTTGATGACCTCATAGTATATATTACAGAAAAGTTATTTTAGACAAGTTCTAGTCTGATTCTGTGGCCTGAGAGCTGCTGGCTGTCCCATCAGCACTATCTTATCCCTCTTTACTATCTGCAGAAGGAAGCTTTTAGCTTCCTTCCACACCCTCTTTGTTTTCAGTGTCCTGAGTTTGACTTCATAATTAGTTCATGAGACTAAACTTATTCCACAGCAACAAGATATAGTTTTCTGTAGAGTTTCCCAAAGGAAAACTTGAGGGTGTGTTTGCCTACAGTTGTATAAATAGCCTGACCTATTTCAAATACCATTTTTCAGTTCTTCCAGGCACAAGTGCTCACACCTTCACTTAGGGAGCTTCATCACAAGATCCTTTCTGTACTCTCAGGATTTGTTTTTTAAAAGGCCAACAACAGCTTCCATAATAAGGCCTTTATCTTCCACACGAGCAATGGCAAAATGCAGCAAAACAGCACTGGTTTGGGATACAAAATGCTGTACTGGCAAAGTTAACCTATTCTTATTCTGCCTTCTGAGAGAGACTGATCCACAGGCAATCTTCTGAGATTCAGTCAAAATGGACTTTGAAAGCAGTAATTTTTATGCTGGAGCCTGCTCAGGCACACAGGAACTCAGATACCTGATGTTTTACACACCTGTCAGGAAAAGAGGAGGGCTACAATGGTGATCCAGGGGCTGGAGCACCTCTCCTACGAGGATAGGCGGAGGGAGCTGGGATTCTTCAGCCTGGAGAGGACTCCAGGGGGACCTTATAACTGCCTTCCAATACCTGAAGGGATCCTACAGGAAGGCTGGAGAGGGACTCTTCACAAGAGTGTCCAGCGATAGGATGAGGGGAAATGGTTTTAAACTGAGGGAAAACAGGTTTAGATTACATCTTAGGAAAAAGCTCTTCAGTGGAAGGGTGGTGAGACTCGGGAATGGGTTGCTCAGAGGGTTGTGGATGACACCTCCCTGGAGGTGTTGAAGGCCAGGTTGGATGAGGCCTTGAGCACCCTAGTCTAGTTCAGAGGTGACCCTGCCCGTGGTGGGGAGGTTGGGTAAAACGATCTCTAAGGTCCCTTCCAGCCTAAGCCGTTCTATGAAAATTAGAGCTGTAAATGTAGTTTCTGCCAGTTAAGAATATCACTTGTGTTTGTGGCATTCCTCAGAAGATCTCTGACTCTTAAATCCATTTCAAAAATGAAATAGCAAAGTCCTTTCTTGATACACATTTTCCTTGCCACTAAATAAAGTTGAACTTAATATCTGCCCAAAGTGATTCATTTTCCTCAAGATTTGATTATAAAACCACTAGCAATAATTATTTCATACTTTTCCCAGTACCAGCACCAATACCCAGTACACTGTTCCCCGCACAATAATAACAACCTGCTTGGAAAATTAATATTCTTAAAGAGTTTTTGAATGCTGACTGCATCTATTTCAAAGCACACATGTAGATGTGTGTTTTGAGCTCCACCTCCGGAGCCTCCAACACAAAAGGACATGGATCTATTGGAGGGGGTCCAGAGGAGGCCTGCATAGATGATCGGAGGGCTGGAGCAGCTCTTCTGCTCTACTGGGTCTGACTGACATGGAGTTATTTTTCCCCATAGTGGCCCTCACAGTGTTGTAATTTGTATTGATGATTCTATGTCTTTGGACATCTCAGAATCCTCTTGTCCAGTAAAGTTTACTTCAATAGCATGAACAGTAAAAACCAGAAAGCTAAACTAGGGTTAGATGTCAGTCTTGTGTTTTCTTTTAGGTGCCTGAATGAAATAATTATCCTAAGGCTCTAATTATTGCATTGGCTTTTCAAGGGTAAATATTTTCTCAGAGAGGAAATTGACATTGTTTAAAAGAAGACATAGCCCAGAAATCAACAATGTGCCTTTAAACAAAACTGTGTCCAAGTAAAAACAACTCCAAAATAAGCACTGAATACACTCAAAAGAATAGAAGGAAGCAAGAAAATATTTTAACTTTATGAAGAATGTGGCATCACATTTTTGGCTGAAGCTGCAATGGATGTGCAACTGGAAGCAGTAAAGTCACAGCCACTAAACAAGTTTGCAAGCAATGCTGCTGTAACTGGCCATGTGCATCCTAGACGGGAACAATTGTCTAGGTAAGCACTGAGCTTAAACTTAGGCTCATCTTAAACTATCCTTAAGTTAGCACTGTGTTCCAACTAGACTAATTCAGTCTGTGGAGAAGGATGAATAAATGTAACCAGAGTTTTCTGAGATTTTTCTAGGTTGTTTCTGTCATCTGAATGAAACTGAGAATGCTCTTTTTAGGTTGACTGTGATAGTGAACTGAAATATGACCAGTAACTTACTGCCCTGATAGATCATCTACAGAGCTGACATGCTTCACATGAGCCAGGGATTTACTCCCGTAGGTAAACCAGGCACATCAGAGCACAGCACGGTGACAATGAAAACGCAAGACCTTCGGATCTAGCCCAAGGGCCAGGAATCATTTTCATTCAGTAGTGCTCTCGCATAGGAAAGTTAAAAATACACAAATGAGTTATGGAAGTCTTGACACTTGGGGGAAAAAAAGTCATTTTTGGAGGGGTGTCTCCATCTGTACTGAAGTTTTTCTAAAATATTGCTAACAACGAGAACAACGTCGCCCTCCAGTTGTGAAAAGCACCAAAGCTGCTAACGAGAGGGAAGAACATCGTACGTTTGATTTCCTATTAGAGACGTGCTGTGTAAAACACGAGGCTTTGCAGTAACATATTCTTATTCCCAGTCTTTTTGAACCTGTTAAATCTCTTTCCCCTGCTAACACAGTTCTGAGATGTCTGTAGAGAATGCTCCTTCCCCTGGAAAATAATAATTTAGATTCCAGGGGGGGTAGCAGGAATATAAAGCATTTCTTGGATCAGGAAGTGACAATTTCTTACAGTCACTCAGAACAATGAGGGGGGAAGAGGGCTGCAAATTTATAGGATTTTTCTAAAGTCAGGAACAAGGAGCGAGGAGGGGAGTGGACATCAAAGTGAAACTTTTATACTATGTTCTGTATTTATTAATGTGTGTATGTCTGACATCTCTCTCTGTTTGTCCCAAGAGGCCTAGCTCTTCATATAGGCTCCTACACATGTGCTAAAAAACATTCTTACATGACAGGCAGAAGAATGGAATCCTAGCTCTGCTGCACCTACCGCACCACATGCAGTCCTAACGTAGGCAGACAGCTGGGGTAACCCAAGACAGATCGTTTTTAATATGCTTTTCCAGATTTTTGCTTTTTGCATTCAAAGCACTGTTCTTTTTTAAAATCCATTTCTTCCACAGGCAATAGTGAAGCTTATTCACCAGCAGGAACAGCAGGAGTTTTTAGGAAGAATACTCATTACCTTGGAAAATAACTTTCTTCCAATTACTTTAGATAATTAAATACAGCTATCAGCCAAGGACATTCTTCAAGACATCAGTGCTTTCATTACTTTAGACATGCAGTTACCACTGTATAACAATCTGGTCTGCATTAGTATTGGAGCAGAAAGAATTCCTAGAATGTGATGTTTAAAGATGAATCTCACACTACGATTAAATTAGTATTGCTTCTCCAAAGAGGATGGAAAAAAAGAGCTTCTTTTAACATGGGGGCAGGAGAGAGATTAAAGTTTCACTGACCAAAGTCTGAATACCTCTCCAGACAGGCATCCTGTTGAGGGATGTTTGCTCATTACCTCAGACACACACGCTGCATTCCCTGGTGTCATGTGCCCAGTTCCAAAACCCATTAGAAAGTCACGAGGTAAAGGGCGCGTGAGTGCGACTGCATAAACCACACACAAGCTAGTAGGAGACGTTCTTGTCTCTGCAACCCTGTCTTCACAACATCACCAGGGCAGTCTCTCCTTCTCCTGTTCATAAACCTGAGAATAAGAGAGTCTTAGCCACCAACAAATTTTACCAGACAAAGCATTCAGGGGCGGGAGGCAGAGCAGTGTAGCTGGCCACTCGCGCTGAGCCGGTTTTCCTAGCAGCCATTTGGGATACAAATCTTTGTTCAGCTCTGCCACACTTTTCAAACAACATGGGAATACAAGGATGCACTAGAAGTGCATCCTTAAACCAGCCACTACAACAGGCAAATTAACAGATGACTCTGCTAGGCAGGAATAGGAGGCAAGGCACTAGGCTCTCTTCAAGGCAGGCAATTTCAAACATTTTGGCTTGGGGTTTCCATCCTCCCCGCTGCAGAAGAAACAAGGTAACTGCTGAATAGCTCCCCTAATACTCTGCAGTATATTTCACCCAACAACCGCTTGACACTCATTTTACTACAGGTAACAAAGAGCAAAGAGTCATAGGAAAAACCAGAAGGAAAGTGTTATCGATGGTGAAACTCAAGGTTTAGCATGGCATAACACTGCTTCCTTCCTTCTTATGTCTAAATGTTCTCCAAAAATGCACTTATCTTTTCTCAAAGTGATCGTGAATAGTTTGCACTGTTGACGTTTATCTCTTACTAGTTAAGCTTGCATATCAAGATCAGGAAGTTCTCTGTCAAGTGAGATTTTATAGACTAAGAAGTACATGATAAAATTCTGTGAAACAATCTCGGTGGTTAAGCAGTGAGTGTTCCTGCTTTTCAGATACATGATACTTTATAAGCTTGAAGATTTTGTTCTCTTAGCATCTTACATCATGTTTAACTACCTAAATCCCAGGCCAGTGCTCTCAGCAGCCATAATAATAATAATAAAAAAAGGAAACTAAAAACAAAACAACAAAAAACCCCAAACCACAACAACAAAACAAAAGCAAAGCAACAACAGTTAATCCCTTGAGGCTTTATCTTTGCTCATTGTGATTTGTACTGTAAATGATTCTGAAACATTTCCGACCCTAGAGCAAAATAATCAAATATGTAAAGTCAGACTTGCTATAGCTAATTTCTCAGTTTACTGTTATTAATCTGATGGCACCCACTAGGTCAATATTTTGTCTGTTTGTAAAATAACACAGCTGCTTACATTTCTGCTGTACGTGCCACAAGGCATCTTCAGAAATGTGCCTGATTTTATTCCGTATTTCTAACAAGAAGGAGACAGAAACAGAGGGGAGAACTCCTGTGTTTACAGACCCATTTGCATTACAAGTTGAAAGTTTGGTGATTAATAAACAGCTCTAACAAAGTCCTCCCAACTCAAGATCTAGCTACATTAAAAAAGACTGCTTGTTTGACTCTCTCTGAATTACTGCTCTTAGAACAAGGCCACCTGGGGATAATGAACAGCTGATTTAATTTTTAATCAGCATTTAAAAGCCTTTTAAGTAGAGCTCATTTTCATTAGTTTAAATAAAGAACACCTCGAAAAGTGAAAGGTCATTAAACCTCTGGAAGTACATTCATGCCAAGTCCTCAGCTAAACATAGGTCCTTTTAACAGGGTGTCAAGGGATTTATTAAATATAATGTGAACAATTGCTCATTTCTGTAGTCAAACAGGGCCTCATAAAGGGATCCATTGTCTCATCAATGCCTTACACAGGAAATTGCTGTAAGAACTGTATTTTGAACCCGCCTGTGCACTCTGAAAGCATCTTTGTACAAAGGTCTCACTGCATAAGGTATTTAGAGCTCAGCTTCGGTGAGATCCGTACAGGATTAGGTCTGATGAGTAGCATGGCTGTAATAGGGACTCAGCTGCTTGGTAAGAAGAAATATTTTGCATCTCAGTACTTTGAGATGAGACTTTTCTAAGCTGCAGTTCAGGTTCAGCACTTGTGAGAGAGTTGTACAGCTGTGGCTGTGCATCCCTTTTTACCCTACTTGTATAGCCCAGGCTTCAGGACACCCATTTCTCCTTGCCTACAGAGCAGGTGCATGTTAGAAGAGTAACTTACATGTACTTCAAGTTTTTAATAAGACGTTGTCAAGCATAAATAAATCTGATTATGATCAAGGATTGGAAAGTCTGTTCAGTAAACAGGGTGCACACTGAAGAGCACGAGGCTCGATTCCGTAATTTCATTCTCAGTTTTGTTCCATTCTCAGAGCAGTCTGCAGTTTTATTATTTTTTTATGGGCTTGTAAACATATAATAGAACATTACTTATAACTTCAAGCTGGGAGCTTCAGCTCCTGTGATGCTCATTTTTCACAAGCAATCAGCAAAATGAATGAGATTCAAAACACATTTAGAATTGTTCAGGATATTTAACATCGCAGACAGAAAAAGGTGCCAGATTCATGCTTAGCTGCACAACAGTGCTTCTTTTTGGAGAATTCATACTGAGCGTAAGAGGATACAGACAGTAAGAAGTCACACGACCCCAGCTCTTACCAGCCATGAGGTCTAGGTGAGGAATACCAAAGAATAGCCACAGCCGCTGAAAAAATGAGAATAAAAAAAAATAACAATTAAAAGGCAGGAGGGACTCTAGTGAGACTTTCCAATGTCCTCAAAACTTCGTAGTAAGTCAGAATCAAGATAAATGTTCCGAGTCCCCTTACTAACTGAAAGAAAAAATAGTTTCAAACTCAAAAGCTTCCATTTCAGGAAAGATTTAAAATAGCACCTCCACCACCTGAGGAGGTCAGGCTGGGATTCATCTGAATGTACTGAGTTTTAGTGTCCCTGGCGACTGCTCAGCAAAAGTGTTTGTTCTTATCCTGGCAATTCTTTCTGCTGAAGTGTAACATCAACTAGGAATCCAAAAGGGAGATGGCAACTGTCCTAGAGTAAGCTCACTTCAGAATAAGCTCAGAGCACTCAGTATCCCTCAGCGTTGTGCTGCACTCACCCATTATACACACATGACTCCTGTTCAGTTTGTCTTATGATTTGTATCAAAAAGCTGAATTTGATCCCTCCACTCATAATTTCAATCCAAATCAGGCAGAATTTCACGTTTGAGATAGAGCTTTGTGCGCTGCATGTATCTGTGAAATAGACTTAAGAATCTGACTGGATTTCTACATCCCGTGAACGCAACAGTCGCTGCGCTCGAGTTTTTTTGTCAGAAACATTGACTTCACTTTCCCACCCTGGCCTGTTAGATGGCTTAGCTGTCTCTTTATGCAGAAGATAGGTCTAATGAAAATTAATTCCTCCTAATCACTAAGGATTTGAGGTTATAGATTTGCAGAATGAAATCACGTTATTACTCCCATTTTTCCTTTAAAGCTGCTTTATATTGTTACTTCCTTAAGAAGAGGTAAGCCTGGTAAGGCTGGCGTATGTTTTTAAGTACAGGGCAAAGTCACAGCTATACGTGCCTACGTGTGTGTCTCAAACACAGGTAGACTGATGCTTTGATAGATGTTAGGAAAGCTACCAATGCTCCTGAAAGGACCAAGCCACTTTTAATCGTTACTGATACAAAAGTAATTTTTTTATAATGTAGAAATAGGAAAAAACTCCATATTTACATTTTTTTTTTCCTTAGGTAGCATTGTCTTTCCAATCCTATCATCAGCCAGGCTGAAATATAGAGAACACTAGGGAAGAAGGGGCAGTGCCACTGTTTAATACTAGCAGTGACGTTCTAAAAGTTAGGGGTTCTAATGCTCTTGTTCCTTATGTGATTGTTGGCTTTTATCTAATTTTGGAAGAACGTACCATATATTTCCACCTGACAAATCACAATAAAATGATTAAGTGTATCATACCTAGCAATTAACACAGGACTTTGATCTTTTCCAGGACATAGCCAGGAACTGCCGTGGCGGAAAGATAATACATAGTTGACTGCTTCCAAATACAGGGGGGAAAACCTCTCAGAATGAAATAACTTCTGTTTTAAATTAAAACAAGGACTAGCTTTCCAAGGGCATGTGATCATTAATTTATAAAGGCCATGGCTTGCTTATCAGGTGACATTAATGGAATCACTGACCTGTATCAAAAGTTGTGGAAAGAACAAACTTGTGTTCTTTGAAACAAATAGATTTGTACCATGTCTTGGCCACAGAGACTGCTTTAGCTTGTTTTCACCTAAGCATCTGTACACAGCATGGTGACACAAAATCTTTCATGGTACTCCCAAGAATCTCTGACTACAAATGATGTTTCAATTACTGCAACTCTGGATGAAAAAAAAAACAAAACCCCTCACACTTTAAACCCCCCCAATAATATGAATAACAGAAATAGTACATTCCTGAATCCCAACACCACACATAAACTCTTTCTAGCTCTGAGAATGTGATCACTTGGAACTCAGGAATGACCCACATTTCAGTGACCAGGCACTGTTTTTCTATAGAAGCTGAGACCACACTTCTCCAGAAAACAAACCTAAAAATCCTCTAGTTATGCTTAATGGGTCCTATTGCATTATTGAGGAAGATTCTTTAAGGTATCTACAAAGAGTGATAAATACAAGGTCCACTCAGGAAAAGCAACAAACACTTTGTCTAGATCAAATAAGGAGGATACTCTGTGGATGAAAGGTTAAGAATTACAGTTTCTATTTTCAAGATGTGCTCTCCTTCCAACTGGCACGCGGTGCTCTGGCTGCTACAAAATACTGTAAATCCAGCCTGGAGTTTTCACCACAAGTGAAAGTGTACAAAAAAACCCTCCATTCACCCCTAATATCTGCCATGAGTCCAATGCTTCAGCTGCTTCCATGCAAAACTCACTGGTGCTCACAACTAGACCCTGCTAAGACTGTTGTATGAGCAATAGCTATTACATCAGCATGGAACAAACAATGATTTCTACAGGAGAGGTTGTTGATTAGATTAATTTGGAACTCATTGTAACTAGCGTAACAGAGAAATCTCCTGTTAAAGTATGCCAGCTTGGCGTTTATGAAGTGAAAAATATCAGTCCAACATTGCTGGCTCTTTGTCTAAATTCTTCCCTTTCAAATAACACCTTTGTTTCTGTTTACTCTTGAATAGACAGGCTAGTCAAGTGGAAAGCCACAAAAATGCTATCTGAAAGTTTGTAGGCCTCGTTTGTTCGAACTGACTAAACTGACTTTTGATATGCTTACAGTTCATGTTCCTACACATTGAGAACAGTTTCAGAACTTGGAACCATAAGCCTCACTCTACTTGAGAAATTTCACACAATTCCCAGTGCATTCATGGAAGGATATGCAGACTTTCAAAAGCTGTCCTTCACCTATAAACTTTTGGAGAAATAATCCAGTCAAATGCCTCCTTTTAAAATGTGTTCATCCATGTAAAGAGTCAAATGGAAAGTACCACAGAGAATATAAGTTATTTGCACAGTAATATCAATGAGATATAGTGCCCTTATGGGCCATTTCTTTCATAGGCCTTCAAGCAAAACCAAACCCTTAGCAGCTCTCATCCTTACAAATTTTTCTTTGGATAACAAGAGATAAGTAAGATACAGAAATCTTAGCTAAAAATCATTTCAAACTAGATAATTCCTAACATTAATTTATAAATATTAGTTTGGTACTTCCCAATATCCTCAGTGCTTTTATTCTATCGGGTGGCGTAATGTTTATGTTAGTATATTGTCTGAGTTACAACGGTGTTAAAAATTAACATGGAAAATGTTTGGGAAAACAAGTCTGACTTCAAAAATGTCATGTAAGGATAGTTAATCCTAAAACATCTCCATTAGTCAGTTTACAAACTTTTTGAACTAAAGCCTAAAAGCAAACCAAGTTAATTGCTCCTGTTACTCCGGGAACAGGAACCAGGTGCCCTTTCATATACGAAATTAAATATTCTTATATTTATTTCACTTTCTGTTCAAGGTCTAATACCCCCTTGTCAATTTTAAGAACAAAGAAAACCTTCTTCCTCCAAAGCATAAGGGACATACGTGACATACATATTTTTTACAAAAAGCCTTGGCAATAAACAGAAAATATCTTAACATAATCATCATCGTAAACAGAGATGGTCTTCTTCATGATCGGTGAGTTTATGGGGGGAAATTATTTATTTCTGGGATCAGAAGCAAAGTTTCATAACCCTTGATCTTCATTAGCTCTATGAAAAGGCAATGGATAGAGGAATACCCTGTGAGTTCAGCAGTGTAACCTTTTCATACAGCGAACTTCCAAAGCATCTGAGCCAGAAACAAGAGCACGTGTTAATCAGTGGAAAGGATGAAAGAGGCAAATGAGAGATGAAAACAAGCAAGAGCGGTAATGATGTGAAAAGAAATTTTCCATGACTTTGCTGGCTCTTAGGAGGAGTGCTTCAGTGTGCTTAAAAGGCAACACTTTGCCTTTTATGAAACAGACTTGGGGGCTAGTTCTTAAATGCATTGTTACAGCTACCAAGCAATACTAACTGATATTTGCTATTATCATTACTGAGCTATCATTACATACCTGACATAACAATGGGATACCAATAGCATGTCACATAAGTCTGTTGTAATTTTAAAGTCTGTGTCACTCCATTTTGGTAGCAGATTACAAAAGCAGGTAAAAAATGAAGCCAGGGATAAGCCAGGGATGTGCTAAATTGTCGCTTTCTTTCCTGGGTGGTACATACCAACACTAGGGTTTATGTTTCTACACAGATTTCCATAGCCAAAAGAATGAGAATTTCAGCACTGGACCAATTTTGCAGTCTTTTTTCCATTTCTAGAAAAGAAGAGTCATCATGGAAATGCAGATAGAGAGTTAATGATTATGGAATTCCCTTGAACAGTTTCACTGGAGCAGATAAGTGCTGCAGGAAAATGGGAGGTGGAAATTAGATTAGAAACAAAAAAAAACATGTTTAGGAGCTATATAAAACTTGTTGCTGCAAGGAGTTCTGATGCTATCATAGCTATTGCTTCAAAAAAACCCCCTCAAAACAAAAAAGGGGAAAAGAAAGCTCCTCTTGTGAGTCCTACAGAAACTTGCTAGTGTTCAACCAAAAATAGACAACAGCACTTTCTTTCTCTGCCATGAAAGCCTGACTGCAAATGCTTCATGAGGAGCTGAAAGGATGCTCTCTGTCCCCGATTCACATCTCTACAGTGCTGTGAAATATACCTTCAGTTTCTGCTACAAAAAACAAAGAGTTACTCCAGCTGCCTTGACCCCTGGGAGCAGAAGAGAACAGGAAAATATCCCTGAAAATATTCCATTAATTATTTGAGAGAATTAATGCTAAGGGGTTGAACCATGGGGAGGTGCAGAACCAGTGCAAATGGAAATGCTGCGCAATCACAAGTTAATCATGACAGAAAGCAACCTACACACAGCTGGCATAGCATGGGGCAACTGTGGGTGGAAACAGGAAAGGAGAGGTGCTGACATTTCTCAGCCCTGCTAATGAATTTGCTCGGTATATTAGAAATTATAGAAAAAAAAAATCAGCAAAACAGACTCATTAAAGTGGTATCAATAGGACAAACACATAGTATTTGTCTCTAAACATCTGCGAGTCCCAAATTCCCAACAAATCAAATTCAGAATTCCTACAACTCCTCCCTAGGACCACAACACCTTGCTAGGGACAGCAAAGCTTTCTGATGTGTGCACCAGGACAGCCGCAGAGTTCAGGTGTTCAAGTTCACTGGCACAAAGCTGGCAGCTCTGCGGGCTGAGCCTCCTGCACATCACTCCTTGCTCCTCAGTACAGCCTTGAAGTAGGCAGCCCAGCATTTTATAGCACCCTTTAAGCACACAGTTGAAGAGGTCATAGTTTCCAGAAGTTTCCAGGACAGGTCTGTCTCCCAACCACAGAACACTGGTGTATATATATATTTATATATGTATATGCATATATATACATATACACCCACCCCCCCTACCTATATATACATACATATATAATCTGCTGGTATATATCTTTATATCTCCACTGATTTATTCTTTATGCTTCTAAGGTGGTTTTTATTAAATTACATCTTTACACTTGTAAGTATACAATGAGTACATTATATGCCCATACAACAAGCTAACAACTGCTTGAATTGTGGATCGCAATTTGATTTTGGTTTATGCTACAAAAGCTGTGCTTGTTTCTGCGGGCTCACGGATTTAATTCATTCGGAGACTGGCTTGTTTGCTGCCTTTGTGTTTGTTACTTAGTCAGTGTCAGTATAAATCTCCAGTGCTGCTGTGGAAACATCTATAAAATATCCTGTAAATGCAGAAGAATGAATCACTAAATAATATTCTTTCATCCATCAATCCAGGGGTAGGTTCAGAAGATGTACTGTTGGTATCTTAGGGATTGTCAAGGTGTAATTTTCATGAGAAAATAATTCCTGCCACACGTTGAATACAAGGATACAATATGTCTGTACAAATGCAATATGGGGTATTGTTATGAGGAAGTAACAAAAAACCCCATATGTACTTGAATGATTAATCACTTGAAGACTAAAATTCATTTGTTGCTCATTCAAAACAAACCAAGCAAAAACACGGAGAGTCAGCCAGCCTTAAAGATTGTTCAGGGGTCTCTTAAACCTCATAAAAGAAAAGTGATTTACAGTAACAAAGCATCTTTGAAAAGTTGTTTTCCCTCCCTCTTTATTAGCTTGGAGATGCGTTGGCAGATGAGATACGATCAACAAGTCTTTCCACACTCCAGACTTCCTCCAGAACACTTCAAGCTAATGTTCAGTTTTCTGCTGACCAATTTGCCTTCGTAGGTTAGGTGCATATCTTTAGTATCGACCCCCTGAGCTCATCTCCTTTTATGGAAGCACTGCAGCAGCTGACACTCTTCTCTGTTTTACTCAGCTTGTATATGCAGGCCAAGAAAGCCAAAGGCATAAGGAAATGCTGATGTTTACTTGCCTTACCTTGCAGATATCTCTGGTAATCTACAGTTCAAGGCTTGCAACTGAGGTTTCTCCTACAGCTCAGATACAGGCAGAATTTGCTTCATGGCAAAAGATGAAAGATGTTAATTAATCTCATTATTTTCTAATACTGTTTTGAACATTCACCCTTAAATGTTCAAAGCTTCTTGAGAGTATTCTCTAGGCATGAGTCCTGCAAATGTGGAATTTAAAAGTAACTCTAAGTAGTGCTGAATGCACTTTGCATTAAATGTTTCAGCTGAGATTTACTGCACTAAATTTATGACCTCTTAAACATGATGTAAGAGTCTAGGCCTGCATAATTATAAAGGCGATGTTAATGCTCACATATTAAAATCATCTCTACCTAAAGGATGGGAAAATAGTGTTAGAGTAGTACCTTGGCTTGAGTCTTCCAAGAGGCCTAGAGTTTCCCCCACTGTCTCCCTAATAACAAAATGTAAACCTGCTTATTCAATCAAAGGTTTGTCAAGATGTGGTTTCACAGTAGTTTCGAACCCATCACAGAAAGTCAATGTAGTTTGGATAAACTCCACTGAAAGTTCTTCCTATTACCTTCCCTGATCCTTAGTTTTCTGGCCTTCTCTTAAGTCAGAGGATTTCTTGGAAATCTGGTTCTTTCTTCCTTCCTTCCCTGGTGGCAGATGTTCTGGACTGTCCCCCTTCCCCTGATGCCTGGCTACAATGAACAGACATCTAGGCTGGGGGACCCAACTGGAAGAGGAGAGCAAAGAGCAAGCTGGGCTCATCCTTGACCATGGGGATGATTCTGTATCTAATAATGCTTCCCTATGGCTTCCACAAAATCATGCTGATTCCTACCATCTGCTGTAATCATTTAAGCAATTAACACATTAGATCTTCTATTAATTATTAATTATTTAGGATGCTGCTTGATGTGAAAGTTTAGACCATTAATGTATTGGCAGCGTTAATATTTAATGTTCTAAGGCATAGGGAGGAAGAGGGAAATCAATATTTGTGCAGTGTTTTCAATCTTTTAAGAGAGCTACAATTTTTTTCTCTTTTTCTATGTATCCATGGATGGTACTAATGTTAACTGAAACAAGTGGATTGTCTAGGTGCTGGAATTAGGCTCTTAGTCTCACAGTTATTTCATCCTAGCTGTTCTTGCTGGTAGCAGGAAGCCAGAGGCTGCTTGATTTCTGTAACATAAACATGTTAAAAATGTCAAAAATCCTTCTCTGAAAAGGGGAGTCTTTCTCCTCTGAAATTTCCTGTTATTAATAAAATTTCAGGTCTTTCAGGATTAAAAGTGAGGAATCCATTTCTAACATACACCTGTCCTTCAGGGAACTCCATTTTTAAAGGTACAGGGGAAGAGCATAAAGTCCAGTGACAGGGGAAAACCTTTGAGGCTGAAATCAGTTGTGTTTATTTTCAGCAACTCGGTAATCAGTGGTCTGTCTGAGACCAGTCTGCATAGAAGAGGTGTTTGTTCCTGCATACACTCAGTCTTCCAATAAAGTAGCTGTTGTACAAGAATTCTCTCTTCCTGCTCATAAGAATTCATAGTGTGTAGTGATCTGGACTTTGTATTTCCATTAGTGCTGAGGAACTTTGGAGTTAAATTGGAAGGAAATTTTGAGAATGTCCTGCACTCTAGTCAATGGGAATGGGAACAGATGCTATCATCTGGCAAAGCAAAAAGGCAACAAACTCTTGCCTTTGCAGCATTGTTTTGGGTGTCCTTGGACTACAAACCATCTCCAAAGAGAAAAGGAAGTTATTTTTCGCGTTGTTGTGATCCTTGTATGTTATGAACTGAGAAAGGAGACGATAATCTATCTGCTATACCTTGTGGATTAGCTGTCTGCATAAAAAACCCCTGGTTGTATACACCTTTCTACCATAATGTTATGAGTGTCTGTGAGATCGCAGCTCATTGCAAGACAGAGGAAAGCTTCCTTTAATAAAAGGGATTTATATAAAAATAATCTGAAGAAACTGTCATCAGACAGTAGGCTGAAAGGGTTCCTAATTTATACAAGGTCCTGCAAAGTCAAAACTGTGAAGTCAGCCATTCTTTTAAGCTACCTTGGATTTTTCTTTACTTCAATCCATGGCTGGAGGATTTATATATGTATCTAGAAAGCTAGCCCAACACCTCTGAGGACAGACATAATCTGCTTTCTGGTTTGCTGCTTTCTGGGTTTGGGGAACTCTGCATGAGGACTGGCTTAATTGGGACATTTGTGGGATAATAATTTATTATTATTTTTTTTCCAACGGTTTTGCATTTCTCTGTATGGCTGGTCAAGGATCCGTGTCCACCAGCCTAGCAGACTGGACTTTGCCTTTATGTCTCTGTGGAAAGGCTTCTCATGTGCTGCCTTGGAGAACATTGGTAACCTTTAGAACAATGAACTTAGGCTTGCATCAGTCTTTTCTCAGAGACATTGACTACATTTCCCAACTACATTGTTCCCTGCTCAGGAATTGCTTGCTGTTGCAAATTATTAGACCTGTGACTTCTTGGCTGATGCTAAAGAGAATTCTGACTAGCAGCATATGGGAAATGACTTCTTTTCATTACCCTGAGACTGTGATTAAATTCCAGAACTTTTCACAGTCTCTTAAAATACATCTGGTTGCTTAACTTTTGGGTGCCTAACTTTGCTTCTGAGTATCATGGAATGATTAAAAAATTACCTCCTGGTAAAAAATTACCTCCTGCCAGTGCGTGTGATGAGACTGAACTGAATAATTGGACCTCATACCCCAGAAATATTTTTACTTAGGAAATTGCCTTTATAGAGCACACAGCTTCCACATCAGATTTCTTCTAACCCCCAGAAAACTCCCAATCACCCACGCAGCTTGTGGCCTAAAGGTCAGGTTTTTCAGTGATTGTCCTCCTGAGCTGATCCGAGATGGGGAGGTGACAACAGGTGAATTGCTAGTGCTTCACCTTCCATCGGGAGACAGCCGGAGGGAGGAAACGGAGTGCTTCTAGGTTCTGCTCAGAGCTCCAAGTACATTCAATGCTGAGTCCCAGCCTAACTCAAGGTACCGAGCAGCATTAAAGCAACCCCTCTCAGAGCCCTGATTCCGGAGGTGAATGTATCCAGCATGGCACTGGCTGCAGGATTGCAGGGTCACACAAAGATCTGCTGCTTAGAGACAGCGGTTGTGCCACATAGAGAGAGGGGAAGGTATCTAACATATGTGAATGCTCTAGAAGTAGCATGTGGTTTTTATATGGGATTTAGGATGATGAATGCATTCTTTCGTGTGTGCCAACGCACGTTTTAACCACGTGGTGTATGGGAGCTCGAATGTGACATGATTGGATGTAAAATTACAGTACACTGACAACTAGGAGCACAAACTTGGCATCTCTCAGTTATATTAATTATATATGTGTTGAGTGTACATATAAAAATGGGATTCTCTTGATCAAATATATCTTCATGCAATTTCACTGAAGGTTTGTTTGTCCTCTAGGAACTATAACCTTATGCAAAATATAATTGCTGTGTGGTTTTTGTCAGCCCTGTTAGTGAGACTAGGATAAAGAACACATTACTCACGGTTCCTCCCCAGCCCAGAATCTGAAAGAACTCAGAACAACATTGCTGCTGTTGTGAACAGTAACATTAGCCCCTGAGTATTTGAACATTACTTTAATAACACGTGGAGACATCACGCTAGATAGCTGAGACAATCCTGAATGTAAAGAGCAGCAAGACACCCATCATTCACTTTCATTCTGATGTGAAGAGCTGCTGCTATCACCCTCTCCTGTTAGTAGAGGTAATGTGTTGTGCTCTTCCCCCTGCCCTGCCTTCTCTGCAGATGTGTGCAAACCAGGGTGGCAAGTTAATTGTCAGCCCTTGCGGGTAAAGCGGCTGTGGCCAAAGTGCTCCGTACAGGGTGGTCACAGTTCCCAGTGCCATCTAGTGGTGCTCTTCCTGAAAATAGCTGGAGAATGAGAGAAAGGAATTTAATTTCCCACTACCTCGGTGAATTCTTCCTGTGTGAAATGATTAAGAAACTGTAATGGTGTTGGTCTATGGTGAAGTCAAAAAGCCTCCGTTTTTATGCCCACACGTGCTCCTCTGCCCTTGCATGGGCCCTGAGATAGCACTGGGATTAGGGAAAGGCCAAAGGAATGGGAAATAGGAGGGATCAGAAACATCTCAGAATTCCTCAGGGGATGCTTATTTCCTGCACAGTGCTATGGTGTCTCCATACACTGTCTTTCCATCCTCGTCTTGTTCTTTGTTAGGGACTAGAAGTTAGGCTGGCTTTAAAAAAAAAAAAAAAGACTGGGAGTTGCCTATTTTTCTTTACTGGAAAAAAATTATGCATCCATTTTACTGGATGAAGCAAACAGCAAGAAAAGCCCCATTCTTTCCATTCTGCTCTTACCCCTCCCTCCCACCCCTTTTGCCAAGGCCTCTCTTAAAAGCTCCCTTTTATATTTCGCAGACATATGTTTCAATTTTCACTTTCTGGGTGTGATATTTGGTAACATACGGATGAGTCACATTAATAACTACTAAATCAAAACATAAACTGCCCTCAATCATTGCTAGATGTGCTGTAGCCTTTATTCTTTTGGTAGCACTGGTCCAGTCTTAATCACACCGTTCTCTTTACTGCATCCGGCCTCTTCTCAGATGCATTAGACCTAGAAACCTCCTCAGTTCTAGCTCCAGCAAGAGTGTGTGTCTACTCTGGTTTCCTGAAGTGAATTCACATTTTAGGCCAAGAAAGGGCTATGAAAATCCTTTAACACAAACCATCTGACGCGTCTCTTCTTAGAGCAAGAAGCAGTGAAAGCTTGGGGATTTAAGTAATATTTTTACTTTCAAATTAAAATATTGGCAAAATATAATCCAAATGTTAAGAAAACAAACATTGAAACTGTGTATCTACATAGTCACATCTGCTATAAGCAATATGGGACTATTACTCTGCTGTAAATTGCTATAGTGTTCCAAGCCATGAACATTGTGAAACTGGTCTCCAGATGAGACTTGAGTCATCTCATCTCACGTGACCAAGTCAGAAGTCCTATCCTAAAGTAAAATCTATAATTTTGCCTGCATAAAATCCTCCTGATGCAATATAGTGACTCCCAGATCTTACAATGAGATTTCAGCCTCTTCTAAGTCTCCCCTTACTGTTTCATGGCCAAGATGGCACAGAATTGCTTCTTCAGTAGGAAAAATAGATTCCTTGCTGAATTCCTGCAAGTGTGATAAGAGCAAAGAAGGTCACTTTCTCCAGAAACACTTGGCTTTTGTTGGTGCATTAATGCTTACAGATGTATTGCATGGGATTTTCCACCACCAAGTAAATATTAAATCATTGTTCTAGGACAGGCTAAGGTATGAAAGAGGATATATGAGCCATTTGAGAACCTAGAAGGCCAACCAGCCCTTTTGGTAATAGAGAGAGTCCTAACCCCAAGAGTCAGCTTGGAGTCTGACTCAGAGCTGGCGAATCAGGAGAAAGAAAAGAGAGATAGAATCCTAGAATTGTTGGAAAAGACCTCCAAGATCATCGAGTCCAACCTTCTACCCAACACCCCCATGACCACTAGACCATGTCCCAAAGAGCCTCATCTACATGTTATTTGAACGCCTCCAGGGATGGTGACTCCACCACTTCCCTGGGCAGCCTGTTCCAATGCTTAACTACTCTTTCAATAAAGAAATTCTTCCTAATATCTAATCTGAACTTCTCCTGGTGCAACTCGTGGCCATCTCAAGACAAATTCTTTTCATATTAGTTTCTACTGAAGTTTCTTTGTATTTTGTGCTACTAGAGGCAGTTCTGTTCTTTAGAACGAATGATACAGCTGCAGTTCAGGACATAGAGCCAATGGAGTTTAGTCTAGATTATCACTTTTAGGGATTTCTTTAAAGCTTTCATTTACACAAAGACAAGAGGAACAATTTCTCAGTGGGCAGCAAAGCCATTTCAGCTTAGAATGGAGTAGTCCTAGCCTTAGTCTGTGACCTCCAATCTTTCCTGTCAAGGAATGGATTGCCTTCTTTCTGTGTGGAAGTGCACTCAGCCCTGACATTGGATACATTTCTGTACTCTGCCAGTATAGCAGACACCTCAACCTGTTGCTGATGTAACAGTACTAGGCAAATGAGTCTCATTTTTTTTTTCTGCAAAACAAATCACTACAGGTATTTGTATGTCTTTTATGGGAAAAATAAAACCCCAAACCCACTCCTTTCCTTCCTTCGCCCTTTGAGCTTGTTCTTTCCACGATAAAATATTGAGTGCAGAATTGCACCAATGCCAAGCTCAGGTAACTAGGGTGGTAGAACAAAAGTTCAAGAAATTGCTTTCCCTATTTGCCCTCTATTTAGGTAGTGAGAAGGCACAGCTAGTACATTTGGGAAATGCTGAGGAAGACTTATTTATGGCCTAAAGACCATATCATAATATCAGTGATAAAAGAAGTCTAAACCCAAACAAACAAACAAAAAAAATCCCCAAACAATATTCATTTCCTAAATACAGAAATGAACCCAAAATTTCCTCTGACTATGCTTCTGGGGCGTTCTAGAAGTGCCAATAGGACAGCAGTGGTAAGATGTTGTCAAAGAAGATGGCAGAGGTAAGTGCTTTTGAACAGTTTTGAACAGTTCAGGGCACTATAGCAAGTGCTGGGGGTTTACTCTACCAGGCAACTAACCCCCTCACAGCCACTCACTCACTCTCCCACAATGGGATGGGGGAATCAGAAAGATAAGAGAGGGAAAACTCGTGGGTCAAGATAAAGGCAGCCTAATAAGTAAAGCAAAATAAGGAATTAATTCACAGCTTCCCATCAGCAGGCAGATGTTTAGCCATTTCCAGGACAACAGGACGTCATCACATGAAATGTGGGAAGAAAAATGCCATAACTCTGGATGGCCTCGCTTCTTCTTTTCCCAGCTTTTATTGCTGAACACAGCATCATATGGCATGGACTACTCCTTTGGTCAGTTGAGGTCAGCTGTCCCAGCTGTGTCCCCTCCAAATTTGTTGTGCACCTCCAGCCTACTTGTTGGCAGGGTGGTGTGAGAAACAGAAAAAGCCTTGGTGCTGTGTAAGCACTGCTCAGCAATAGCTGAAACTTGTGTGTATCATCAGCACTGTTTTGGTCACCGATTGAAACTAGTTTACTAAGTAAATTCTGCTCATTTCTTCTATTCACTTTAGGTTATTTGTTTGAGAACCACCTTTTAGTAACTATCAAGCTGGATAGGGAGTTAAGTTTAGGGCAATTTTTGTGAAACAACTTCCCTGGAAAGCCTGTGGTAACACTGCTGATTTTCCTAAATAGCATTTGGCTTCTTTGGCCAGTCTGTCTTCTTTTGCAGATACAACATGAGAGGCAGGCAGTACAAATCAGCTGGTATTATGTAAGGTACAGCTGTAAATTTTTCTACCTGGACACCATGCACCTCCTCTAACTCCCAGAGAAAAGACTTGAGTTACTTTAATGCCCAACCTACACACACTGTCCCCCACTCTTTTCACCTGAACCTCCTGCTGTAATGTTATGACAGACACTTTTATGGTCCATTCCCTTCTCTGCAGAGAGAGATGAATTGGAATCAACAGCAAACCCTTTCTCAGTTAAATGGGTTTCATCAGACAGTACACATTTACTCAGAGGTGCATGTTTCATGGAAACTTTGGGTTTCAGGAAACTTGGACCAAAATGCCAAGTTTGTGGACAAAATGAGGTGTACCAGCTGGCTTGCTTGTGCTACTGGAAACCTTCTAGTGGTCTGATATCCTTGCTCTGAGGAGCCTCAGAACCAGGGATCGTGATATTCTTGTCTTCTTACTGAATACTCTGAGACCCTCAGAGGACTCTGAGGATTTCTAGGCTGTTCTTACCACAGCATGGGAAAGGAGCTAAAAAGTTCCTTATGCCCAAATATCCTGAGTTTCTCCTAGTATAGTGCAGCACAGGGAACCCCTGGAGATGGACAAACATATCCTCTTTTCCCCCACATTAAAAAAAATTAATTCAGAATGAATGGGTTTTTTCCACATTAAAAGGTTACTTTGAAGAACGTTTTACATCCACGGGAATCTTTGAATTTTCAAACTTTTGTACTCAGCTGAAATTAAAACTTGGGAGAGTTTTAAGCTCTAGTGGGTATGTTCTTGAGAAATAACACATCCTCAGCACTGAGACATGATAATCTCTGCTTTTCACATACTGTTGTCTTGTCTGGAACCTCCCACTCCTCAAGTCTTTAGGGGTCCACGCTAAACAACAGCTTCCATGAAACATGTTGCAGCTGGGAAGCTGAGGCCCAAGAGGAATGTTGTTTGCAATGTTATGGCTTCAGAAAGCTTACTGGAAAGACTGGCAGTATCTTAAACTGACCTGACTCACAATGCCTTCCACTTACTCTTCCACTGACATCCCAAAAAACTCCTCCCTCTCTCTAAGGGATAATGCTGGTAAAAGTTATAAACAAAATGCTGTACCTTGTACTCATTTCCTTCTTCTTCTTCCATAGCTAATCCCTAGAGCCTTTCAGGCTCCATATTCTCACTACTGGGCACTTGGAAAACCTCTCACTGTACTAAGGGGAAAGAGATGGACGTTGCAACCACAATCTCTCTGTTAGAACGAAGGAACTCTGCCTTTGGCCAAGACCTTTTTACCTTCTTTCCAATTCTGGATGATGTTTTTTTCTGGAAAATTTGCCTTTGAGTTCAACTGGCAGGAATTTTTGCCTTTTGATTCCTTTCCATGGGTAGAGTCTCTGCATACAGCTGTGCCCTCAGAACTCAAAGTCTAACTGAGACTGTGCTAAGCTAATACCTTGTGCCCTTCTGCATCCAGCTCTGTGCCACTGATATGCAGACAGGTGAAGAAAGGTGATAGTTCTGTAACACAAGCAGAACATTTAAATACAGGATTCTTTCATTTTTTTTTATTGCATTCATAAAAATGTTTTGGGCCAGGTACAATAAAAAAGAAGAGTGGCTTTATTAAAAGAGAAAAAATAAGTTTGTAAAGTTGTTCCAAAGTGTCCCTAAGATTCATCAAATGACCTGAAGGCAGAGGATCAAAATAAATGTGAAAATAGCTGAAATTCAGAGATACTTATAAGATACTTATAAGATATAAGATTCAGAGATACTTATAAGATACTTATAAGAGAGAAAAATACTTCTATGCATTAAAATAATTTTCTTTGCTGGAAAATGTGGTGTGGTTTGGTGTTCAGGCAGTACCTGACCTGGGCCAGCTGTTGGGTGATGCAGTGGCTTGAAGCAGAGACCTGAGCAAAGTGTAACAAATGAGCTGAGAATCTCCATGGAGATTCTGTGACAGTAAGACACCTTTGAGTCACTTCTGCTCAAATGGGGATGGGATAAGAATTCTCCTGACTTAAGTTAGAGTGATGACTAAAATGACTTTCCTTTCTCATTCATTGTATGTGCAGGCTACCTCAGTGAGGAGCCAGCACTTTCTCCATCCTCCTCATGTGGAGCTTAGCCATTGGGTGGTGGAACTGTTGGAATAACTGACTTTCTGAGTGTTGATTTCCATCCTGGAAGTGGCAGAACTCATAGGACTCATTGCTCTGGGGTTTGATGCTCAGGTTTTGAACATGCTGTGAGTTGTAATGGAAGCATACACAACTAGCAGAGCTCCTGTCAGAGGTTTCCCCTCAGTGTGTGTGCTAATAGGATCTCCTTCCCTTACTTTGCTGTTTGTTTTCATAAAACTTGTAGGAATTTTTCTGTCCAATTGCTGTTGCTGTGGCCAGTTTTAATTAAGATTGGCTATTGGGGAAGAAACCCGTGACACCAATGGACAGGCACACAAATATTTGCATAGTATGTTTCTTGTGTGATCTTTTTTCCTCTTCTAAAGCCAAAATGTTTCTGAATTTGGCATGAATTTCTGGAGAGTTGGCCTGAAACTTCAGTTTCTTTGTCAAATCACCTATTAAAAGATTTCCTTCCAGTTCCATCCAGTAGCCTTGGTGACTCATCAGTGGAGGATGGTAAACAGTTTGGTGAAGAGTGGGTCTTTTTTACTCCACCACTCAGGCATACAGCTCATGTTATAGTGTAATTTAAAGAGCTTTTCATATCTCAGAAGGGAGGCAAGGGTACCGAGACAGCAGGTATCCTAGGAGAAGACCAAGTGTCAACTTCTGTGCCTCCCATAATTAAAAAAAAAAAAAATTTTATTTATTCTGAAGAATAAACTTGGGCAGGATGGCAAGGAAATAGGAAAAATAATTTGTTGAACTAAAACCAAATTGACATCAAGATCACAAATGTATAGGGAAAACCACGTTCTTCTTTGCTTTTTTGTATAATAGAATCATAGAATCATCAAGGTTGGAAAAGACCTCCAAGGATCATCAAGTCCAACCTTCTGCCTAACACTTCCATGGTCCCTGGACCGTGCTCTGAAGTGCCACATCTACTCGCTTTTTGAATATCTCCAGGGATGGTGACTCCTCCACCCCCCCGGGCAATCCGTTCCAATGCTTAACAACTCTTTCACTAAAGAAATTTTTCCTCATATCTAATCTGAATTTCCCCTGGCACAACTTGTGGCCATTTCCTCTTGTCCTGTCATTAGTTAGGAGGGAGAAGAGGCCAGCATCTGCGTCTCTACAACCTCCTCTCAGGTAGGTGTAGATAGCAATAAGGTCACCTCTCAGCCTCCTCCAGGCTAAACAAGCCCAATTCCCTCAGCCTCTCCTCATAGGACATGTTCTCCAATCCCCTAACCAGTCCTGTTGCCCTTCTCTGTACCCTCTCCAGCACCTCTATGTCTTTCTTATACTGTGGTGCCCAAAACTGGACACAGTACTCCAGGTGTGGTCTTACCAGTGCTGGGTACAGGGTCATGATCACCTCCCTACTCCTGCTGGCCACGCTATTTCAGATCCAGGCCAGGATGATGTTGGCCCTCCTGACCACCAGGGCACAGTGTTGGCTCATATTCAGTAGGCTATCAGCCAGCACCCCCAGGTCCCTTTCTGCCAGGCAGCTCTCCAGCCACTCCTCCCCAAGCCTGGACCGCTGCCGAGGGTTGTTGTGACCCAAGTGCAGGACCCTGCGCTTGGCCTTATTAAACTTCATACAACTGACCTTAGCCCATTGGTCCAACCTATGCAGATCTCTCTGCAGAGCCTTCCTATCCCCAAGCAGATCAACACTCCCACCTATCTACTGAAGGTACACTCAATCCCCTCATCCAAATCATCAACAAAGATGTTAAACAGGACCAGCCCCAAGACCGAGCCCTGGGGAGCACCACTCATGACCGGTCACCAACTGGATTTGACTCCGTTTACCACCACTCTCTGTGCTCAGCCCTCTAACCAGTTTTTAACCCAATGAAGAGTACACTTCTCTAAGCCATGAGCTGCCAGCTTCATGCTTCAGTTCCACACAATCAAAAAGCTCCCTAACATACAGAGCTACTCCACCACCTCTTCTTCCTTGCCTATCCCTTCTGAAGAGTCTGTAGCCATCCACTGCAGCGCTCAGGCATGAGAGTCATCCCACCATGCTTCTGTGATGGCAACTATGTCATAACTGTCCTGCTGCACAATGGCTTCCAGCTCCTCTTGTTTGTTGCTCATGCTGCCTGTATTGGTGTACATGCACTTGAGCTGGGCTATCGATTTCACCCCCAACACTGACATATCATCCTTAGATTCAACTCCTGTGAGTGTGGTTCCATCCCCTTCCCCCTCCATGCCTAGTTTAAAGCTCCAGGCCTGATGGGATCCATGGCAAATGAAGATGAGGAAGATGTATGTCAAGGAGAGTGAAACCTCTGACAGCAGAATAGCTCCTAAGCTATTCTAGACCTATTGTAGTCAGACATTATTAGGACTTTCATGGAAGGGTTCCTTTGCCTACATATCTCTGGCTTTTATATTCTCTTCAGAGTGCTTGAGAGAGAAGTAAATTGGCTGTTTTGTGCAACCTACTGATTACACCTTCAGAATGATTCCATCGGTAAAAGATTTACTATCGGTGTGCAATGTTGTTACGTCAGATATGACCAGAGATGGCTGCGTTCTACTGCAGTCAGCTGAGTCATAAAATTACCTGGGATTTTCAGTGAGAAATGTCCATTTCTGGGGGTTTGTAGGATCTTATTTTTCATTAAATTCACATAATGTTTATTTTTATTAGTGCTTGTGCCTCTAGGACTTCTCAAGTTGCAGCACCGGGCTTTGATTAGATAACTAAAGACACAGAATTTCCTTTGTTGCAATCAATTACTCTCTGACTTAAAAGTGCAGAGAGTTGGATCGAAAAGCAAAATACGACTTCGACACGGTTGCCTTTTGGCACAAATAGAAAGTAGTCACAGCAACCACCTTTGGAACAATTCAGAATATTAAGGCATGCTTGTCCTCTGCTTGTTCATTCTAAGAGGCTGGCTAGGTTTGTGGCCATGTTAAATGAGAAAAGGGTAACTTTGGAATGGATTGGACTCAGCTCAGCTGCATCGGTTTACCTGAGGTGTGTGAAGTGTCATGCTGAGGAATCTGATTTTCTGTAAGGCATGCCAAGAGCTTCTTAGGTGGGGGACAGAATTTCGCTTTGTTACAGTTTCATAGGAAATTCAGTGAGCATTGCTTTATCCAGGAACAATTTAGGTTTCACGTCCAGGAAGATTTCTGTTGTGTTTGTACAAAGGCAATATGAAATCAAGTACAAAAACCCAACAAAACCACAAGGGTGCTATAGCAATATACAGGACTATTCTTTGCTATTTATCACTGCTCGGATCTGATGATCTGAACCGTTCAGTGCGAGGAACACCCATAAAACCTGGTGGTCTGTTGATCTGATTCCATTTGATTCCATCTCTTTCCTGCCCTGCTTGGCCAGCCATGCCCGTGTGTGATCTGCAGCTTCGTTCATGGGAGAAGCTGCCATTTTGGTTCCAAAGTATGGACATAGTAAGTAAAATTCTTTGTGACTCCCTTAAAGAAATGACAGTGTTTTAAATAATAAAATGACAATGCAAAGAGCTGTCACAGCCTAATTGAAAGTTTGTTATGCTGCTTATACCATTATCGTAAAACTCTTTATCATGTGTCTGTAAATATGCAAATTAAAAACCCAGAGGTAATTTTCTGTTTTATCTGCATGTAAAAAGATTGTGAATTTATCATCTCTTTCATAGTTAAATAACTTTAACCTGCATGGTGACCTTTGAATATGCAAATAACAGAGCTTTGTTGGATGGAATACATTTTGTTAATTGTAAAACGATAAGTGGAGAAAATCTGAAGAAAACAGGAATTCATTTTGAAGTAATCGTAGTGGAAGGTTTATGTGATAAGAAAAAAGGAAACGTTTTATATTTATGTGCAGGCTCAGAAGGGTGATTGTCTACTGCTGTTCAAATCTGTGACTCTGCAGCTGTAATCAAAACCAGCAGGAGAATTTCTAACTTACATCACCACCAGCAAACTTGGTGAATACATAATGCATGCCTGGAGACTTAAAGAATTTCAATAGGCTCTTAGGTAACAGGCCTTTGTCTATTATTTAGTTATTTATTTATTTATTGTTCTCGGTTTGTAAGACATCTTTGGAAAAAACTTAATGCTGCGACCATGAAGCTGAGTAATAATTAAACATTTTTCTGCAGGTCAGAACGATCATTTTCACATAAAGAGGAGAGACAATGTAATGAACGTGAGGAGAGAATTAGTTGCTCTGAGGCATAGTACAAGTTGGTTCCGAACAAATCTGTCTAGCTTCTTGTCAAGAGAGGCACACTGACTTGTGACATTGCTGTCTCCAGGCCCGCTCACTTCTCCGTGCGTGTGTGTGTGCACATGAACTTCTGAAGTGACCGTGTCTTGATTTGGTGATCTCTGGAATGAGGTGGGTTTGGATTTCACTTTATACAGGGGGCCTGAGCAGAGATTTCAGTTTAGCTCTCCAGAGGTCTACAGTGGAAATCACAAGGTGCTCCATTGTCCTGGCCACTTTGGAGTGCTCCCACACCTCTATGCTCCTGGAGGCAGCAAAGTTTAAGCAAATTTCGCCACTGATCTCAAGGGGAACAGTTGCAAACTCTCAACGTCATTTAATAGTCAAAGGTTTGGAAAGAGCTGGTAATAATGGCTGAAGAATGCAAATCTTTACTCAAGTGACACTTGCTTGAAGGCGCAGCTGATAGGTTAACAGGTAGAGGAAGTCTGTGTTCTTGGCCCATTTACACTGTCAGAGTTAAGACTCATGATGAGGCATAGCAGACTTCTGTATTACTGTAATAATGGTGCTTTTAGGCAGCTTGAGCTCTGTTGGATTATATTTAAGAAGGAATGTCAGAATCACATTCAAACTGCAAATCTGGGTGAATTCTATTAATGTCTTCTTATAGACATTCACTAATTTTAATAAATTCCATACTGATAAATGTAAATTATAGTCAGGTCTTTCTTTCATGTCTGTCTTTTTTTGGTTTTTTTTCCCCCTGAATGTATTTATTCTCCATTGAGCTATACCATGACTAATTCAGATTTGTTGCTTTGAGGCTGCATTGTTTGTTTTGCAGTTCTGCTCTGGAAAATCATAAGATAAAACTCTTCTTTTGTCTCATCGGATCGTGCAAAACTCACTCATAGCAGATCTTTCTGATCTCCATAAGTTTTGACAAGAAGTTAGACAGACTTGGATTTAGGATTCCAAGGGGCTACAAGGTTACTGTGTTTTGACTACTGCATATGAATATTTGTAAGGGCTGAAACCTATGCTGTCAGTCACAAATACATCATATGAACAAAATGTGTTTCTTCTGGCTAAAGTGTGAAGGGCTTGATCAAGGGACACTTTTAAAAAGGAAAATCCCTAAAGACAAGGTTAGTGTAAGTGTCTCAAAAGAGCTGACAGTAATGTAAATAATTCTTGATGATATTTTGCTGTAAATACTCTTTTATAACATTCATAGGCTCCATGCCATAAAGAGAAACCTCTTAGGTTGTTATGTTCCAAGAAGTGCAGTAAAGGTATATGAAAGTAGAGAAAATTGAATTCTAACATGCAAGCAAGTTATGGACCATTTGATAAAATAGCCTCATATTTGTACGTGCCCTGGTAATGTTTCTGCTTGGGGAATGAGTGCAGGAACTTCAGCGTTGCCATCGTATAAGTCACAGCAGTTGAATTTTCTATCATTTTCTCACAAACTCCTCCCTGTGGGTTTTCATTCCATAGTTCAGTACTTCTGTTGGTATCTGGCTTTTGGAGGTGTCCAGATCACAACAACATCATGAAGTACTTGGGGTAAAATTCAAATGTAGGCTAGACTCTTCCTTTCACTCATGGAGTGCAATTAGTTCTTTACATGAGTCCATAGGTGAAATCAACAGGAACTGCTAAATTAAAACCTGACAGCAATTACAGAAGTATCAAGTCCTTGAGATTCCCTGGCACAGAAAGAGCTTGTGATTATGCTTGGAAACTATCTGGGCCTCCACTTGTGTAAGTACTGCCATTTGGAGACGGCTCCTGGAACATCATGACTCTCAACACACACCTTGGGGCTGTAGGGGAAGATACTGCTTTGCACAGGTCAGAAACGTGCCAGGAAGCATCCTATCTGCCTAACTCCATAGCTGTTCTCATCGGAATGTCTTGAAGTGTCCAAGGGTATTATTTAATTTATTACTGCACTTCAGCATAGCCATAGCGGGCCAAAGAACTTCAGTGAAGAGGTAGAACCCAGCCACCCATCCACTGCTTTGCGCATTCCTGAGAGCACAAGCAGAGTTGGCTGGGCAAGTGGAAGCCACAGGTGTATCACGTGTTCCGAACTGGGATCCTGCACAGATCAGTCTCGGGAATCCTTAATAGAAAATTACTTGCTGTGCTGGAGAAAGCTTTGTTAAATAAGTACCTCTGTGTCTTATCTTGTATTTCAGCTTCTCTGGAAAAAAAGGTGATTGCAGATGTGATTGGCTGATTGGTTTGCTCTTTGGATTGCTATTAATGGAAGAGAATTTCTGTGTACTTTTATCAGTGTTTGTATTGCAAAGGTTGAAGTTGGAAACATGAGCAGCATGGTAACACATGATTGGTATGGGGTTCTGGGGAGTATGCACATGCCAAAAACTCATTCATAGCATCTACTGACAACAGACTTATCCCAGCAGGGAAGTCCAAGCCCACAGTCTTCTGAACCTGAAAGGTTTGAACTCACTTGGTGCTGGTATCTGCTGATTCCTGGACACGTAAAGGGAGAAAGTCAGCTGGGCCAGAGTAGGAGACTGTCCTAAGAATGTGTGAAAAACTCAATTTCCTATAGTAACATCTTGCTTTGAGTTTCTACTAGCAATAGGAAGATATCAGAGGGAATCTATTGTTGCAGTTCCTGGAAAGGAGATGAACCGGTGAAGAGAGAAATGTAAGCAACAACTTCCCACACATCTTCCTGTTCTCCCGGTTCCCAAAGAACGCCAGGCCTCCTTTTGATCAGAGCTGATTTGGAAAGTATTCTTATCCCCTGGAAACAAAAAATAAGGAATGTCTTCCTATAGGACACCAAAGTTAACTCTTCAAAGAAACTGCATTCCATCAGTGTGTTCATTTACTATCTCACAATAGGGGTTAACTGTACCTCTGAAACTGTAATGTTTCTAATTTTTGCCATTAGTAGGTATAAAAGTGTAGTCATGTACTAACAACTGTGATAGAACTGAGGAACAAATATATTCTTCTTATGCAGAAAGGCTGTGTTAAAAATGGGAATGGACTATTACAGGAACTTAATAGAAAAAAAAATCTTTTCTACCACCATATGGTTGTGATATAACACAAAGTGTTTTCCTGCCAAGATATCACATTACAATGGCAGGCTGCCAGTAGCTTCTCTCTTCCTCATTGAAACAAAAATATCCAAAAAGAATTCTTTGGCTGAATCAGGTTGTTGCTTATAAACATGCACTATTGGCTGGTACTCAATCTACGTGCTTAGTTTCTCTAGAGAGACAGTCCATTTCACTGTGGTTTATTCAGAAGAGTACTGCACATGACTTAACCAGCACCGGGACTTTTCTTTCTCTTCTGGACCGTAGAAAGAAGAGGTCTTGCAGAGCTGCACTCATCTGTCCCGATCGCTAGTTCCTGCTTGAACAAATGTTGATGTTGGTGTAAAACTCATCCCGTGTCAGTCATCTCTCTTCGCACCTACACTCCTGAATGTGCAGAGTGAAGAGGTCACTATTCTCCAGACCTTTAGGCGAGGTCCGTTTGCTCACTACAACTCCGACCTGCTGAACTAGGCCTTGTCTCTGGCATAACAAGGATCTCTAATGGGATTTGTGGTTGCTTCCTAAGGCTACCTTAGGTGATTAACATACGTGGCTCATATTATACTTTGTGTGTTATAATGAGGAGACTGGGAACCTTCTTTCTTGCCTGATCCCTATGGGTAGAAAAAACATAACTGTTTAATCACAGAGCCTAGGGTAATCAGTAGTCAGTAATCTCCCCAGCACCAAAGCACATGGCTAGCCTGGTATAGTGTACCCGTATCTGGCAGTGTCCCACACTGATGCTAATGTGTGTTCAGGAAGCATTGAGGCTGTTATAAGCATTGATGGCTCTTCCTGTCTACCTCTAGGTACCTGAGGTCTTAATGAGGACATGGTTGTTTATTGGGCCACACCCTTAGAAGGTATAAAGTATTACAGCTTTCTGGGCCTTCGCACAGACATCTCGAGTTTCCTACCTTTGAATGGTATATACCTCTACTATTAGATGTAGTTACTCCGTGACCTGAAAGCACATTATCAGTGTCCCATGATGTCTGGCTTCCGTATCATTCTGTCTTTATCTGCACCTTTGTTTCTCTGTAGCTCCCTGGAGACCATGGGAGTATAATCAAACTGTCCTTCAGGGGGCAAAACCAGGATTTGCAAAATATTGAACTATTTGTCTTTTAGCAAAATAAGTTGTTACTATTTGTGCAAAGCTGCTGAGCTTGAACCTTTGAAGCCTTGCTGAGAGTAAGGAAGCGTCCTATTTTCCTTGTTATCTTCACTTCCTAACCAGGTAGAATTGAGAGCAGCCCAAAAAGACACTCATATTGCTCTACAAGTAATTTCCCTCAGTTTCATCTGTGTTAGTATTAGTCACAGGCCATTTCATTTTGTGTGGACAGACTAATGTGATTAGCCACATTTAGATTTATGTGTGTGCTGCATTAAGCTGCATTATGTTGCATGGTTTTTAGGTGCAAATGGTATGGTGGCTGGTGCAATCTCATGTTCTAAATGAGAGAAGTGTCTTATCGTGACACTTTGCTCTTTTTACTAATAACTATATTGCTTTTTATCTCAGTTCACTTAGGTGAAGATTGTTCACAGGTTTTTTTTCTCAGACAACTAATGTTGGAAACTTTTGAAAAACACTTAGTGAGTCATCTTGGATATTGCATGAATCTTTGACAGTCAGCTTTAACAAATAAGGAATGATACATAGAATGACAGATGGAGATCTCCACGGCTGTTGGCTAACCTGAGGGGTTGCCATTTTCTTGCTGTGAGGAATTTGAGGAAGGGGTAACCAGTGTGACTGTGTGTGAGCTGTAACAGGTCTGTCATCTTCCAGTACCAGAACTCCGGAAACCTCTGAAGTTGTTTCATCTCTGTGAACAGACCACTCCTCATTTGTAGATACTTTGCTGAATTTCTTTGTGCCTATGACTTTCAAGAAATGGATCTGTCACTTACTGAACTTAATCTAACAAAGTTTTCTTGCAATATGCTGAACCAAGATTTAGCACTTGATCTAACACCCCCAGTCTACGGTGTGACAGCTGGTGCTATTATCATAGAAGCTCAAGTCTAGGACTAAGCCCCTAGTGCAAGGTAAACTCCAGGTGCAAAAAAATTGACAAGCGCTGTTGTTCCTTCTCCTGAGCATTATGGAAACAATCCACCAATCTGTTAGAAGCACATCAGTGTAAACGCCTGTCAAAGTGCTCTACACAGTGATAACAGCATCTTCTCCATACTGAAGGATAGAACTTCATCTGCAGACCCAGGTGACAAAAGGGAAGGAGCCTAGGGAGAGCCTAGCAGCTAAACACATGAGCCTCATGGACACCTTGGTTTATTGTTAGAAGGCTGGAAGATCCAAGGTGAAGCACAGCAGAGTTATGCTCAATAGCAAGATAATTATAAGATCAAACTGTCAAAACCAGAGGAGTTGGAGGCTGAGAGGCACAACACAGTCTTTTATATGATTAACTACTGTTAAAAAAAGATCTTCAGGGAGACTCACGTTCACCTGAAGGTAAGGGGCTTCCCAATGTGCCGTTGTAGCTGTAGGGCAGCATGAATAGGAAACTGGCCCATTGCCTACTCTGGAACTGTGGCCTGACAGACTGGGATGATTCTAGAAGAGCCTGGCTGCACAGCCGTGTTTGTGCTCTTTATATCTGGCCTCTATTGTCGTCCTCTCACTGTGGCTGAAAATGCAGATATAGACAAATAGAAAGCTCTCTGAATCACTTGGTATTCAGGCAAGCTGTGGAGCACTAAGGAAGTTTATATCTTGTAAAATTGCCAAAGGAATATGGGGACCTTAAGTCACTTTTTAAGTCCCTTTAAAAAAATTCTCCTGAATCTCAGAACTGTCTCTAAAATAGTGATTTAAGTGCACATTTTTTTCTTTTTCCTACAAGCCAGGCTGACAGTGCTAGTTAATCACCCTTTCTGCAGCTATATTCAAATGCAGTCAGAGCCCAAAGTGGATGAGGCCAAAGGGGTCTGGACAGTTACTACCATCTGAGGTCCCAATCCTCTTTGTTATTAAGGGAACACAGAGAAGTGGACAAAGCAGTGGAAAACAGGCAGAGCTGCCCTCTTCTGTTTTCTGCATGGGGAAAGGGTCCATGTCCCTCAGTCCTCCAATCCAGTTTCTCCTCAGGATCTATTAGTCTCTTGTTCCATCTGCAAGCAGGTATTTTTGATAGACTTGTTCCACTTGAAACAGAAAGGGATCTTGTTGATGCAGTTTGCCCTTCCTGGAAAGCTTTCCAAGCACAAGAAAATGTGACAATCTGTTTTGTTCTATATTGTGCACTAGACAGAGATATCCTTGAATAATCCTCCTGTCATATCGTAGAAGTCAGCAACAGAGAAATGATCCACTACATACACGTGCAATTGTTCAACAGTTAAGTATAGAAACAGTTTCCTCCTCTCACTCTTCCCAGTTAGGTTATGTGACTTGTCATTCATCAGGCAGTTAGGCAACGCAGCAGAATTAATGCAGCAACACACTGTGCCTCTCTTTCCCCTCCTTCTGCTTCCTAGTTTTCTGCTTAATTGAATCGAGGAGCTGCTAACTGCCATCAGGTGAGCCCCAGGAGCAGCAAGAAGGGAAGGGTGGGGCTTAGTGAATTAAGGTAAAAACTCTTTGGGTTGCATGGAGGGAAGTAGATCACTTCAAATGCTGATGTGTGTTTGTCTTCTTGGCTGCTCCTGTTGAGTGTAAAGTGGACCGTGCTGACAGGGTAAGAGTGTTTTCTGTTTCCCTGTATGGGTAATGAAGTTGTGAATTCAGAAGCTGGTAAGCTCAGAAACAAAAGGGATGGGTGCGTCAATCATAACATATATTGTCTCATAGTGAGGAGAAAAGGAGTAGTTCCCTATCTGCAAAGTTGGCTGCTTAGCGAGACTTTGTTCATATCTTGAATGCGGTAGAGAGGAAGGGAACCTCTTTCTGTGGGGCTTTTTCCTGCCTTGAGTCTGTCCTGGAGAACTACCAGCAGATTCCTCTCTTAGAGGACAGTTGAAAGCAGAGGTATGACAAATAGAGCTGGTGAATCCTCTGACCTGTCTTTTGCAATGTTGAAGGTGTGTCATGTGAAGATGTGTTTGTTACCCCATGGTTGTTAAAAATGGTGCTGAATTAATTCCAGGCAGTATTCCATTATGTGAACAAAGCCTTCTGTCTGCTCCAGAGTAAGGGGCAAATGTTTCTGTGTCAAACAGTCTAAGTACTGTTCTTTTTTCCCTGCTGGTCTTCCAGTGCCCGTGGCCTTGTTCTAACGGTTGTGTCCATATAAGCAAAGTGTTTCCAAATGACATCCAGCATCATCTGAGGTGGTGTTAAGCATTTGAAAAAGACAGTCCCTCCATGGGCCTTCAAAATGTGCAGATAGAGGGCTTGGCTGTGTGTTCTTGTACATAGCTGAGTGAAAGCTCTCTGGGGTGATGTTTCCCTCTCCCACATCCTACGTGACTATTTGCTTCTCCTAACAAAACATGGTCTCCGTTCACTTGGCTTTCACCAGGATGAGGGTGCCTGTGCAGTATTTTCTGTTGTTCCCCTTAGCAGTGGGGAATGCTGGTTATGAGTTCCAGTGGGAAGGCAGCGATGCTTGGGCTCTAATCTTTTTTTTCCAGTTTTTATGTAGCTTGAGGTCTATCTTTCAGAAATGACTAAATAAGAAGGGATCTTTGTCCGTGAGTTTCTTTGCAGTTAGGCTGTGTAGGAGCAAGAGGATGAAAGTAACCTTTTGGGACACAGAGGGAAGGTAGGATGAAGAGGGTTAAATTGTCTTGCTGAGCTTATGACTCTGTAAAGGACTTCTTTTTACTACTTATTCCTTTTGTCACCTTTTTTCTTTTTTTAAACACGTACAGAGGGTAAGATCCTGCTTTCCATTAAGCTGTTAACAGTCACTCATTCCAGAATAAATCCATGCCCTAATTAGAGTAAATTGTTTAATATTGCCATGGCTGCTGCTTAGACCTATGATCTTGCAAGGTGCTTCTGAAAGCTCTTTTGCTAAATCATCCACCACGCTGTTGAAATGTGGGTTATGTGTTGTGGGGCTGTGTTGTTTGGTTTGTTGTTCTTTGATTTCTTTTTCTTGAGTGGGAAGGCAGTATAAATCTTAGGTAAGGAAACAGTGCGAGCAACAGAGAATTGTTACTGATGACAAAATAACCCAAAGCCTATAAACAGAACACTGCACAACAGAAATTAGATAATGGGAGGCTGGAGAGTGTAAAATAGTGAAACTGGAGAGCTGATGGTGTTTCATGTCTCACAGGACATGTTTTATGCTCTGTCTTGGATATGGTCTCTTGAAGATCTAAGAGAGGCTGACATGCTTCAGATCTTTTCTTTTAAGACCTAACCATTCTCTGGGACAAATAATGGTTTTTCTACTTCTAGGGTAACTTCGAGTTTCCCCCTAATCACTAGCTGTCTTGGTGCAGCACAAGGAAGTATGTTGCCCATCCAAAAAGGTTTGGGTTTTGTGTGATCTGTTGAGATCATAGTGACAAGCTTTTGAAATTGCAAAATGGAATGTTGCTGAAGTTCCATTACCATAAAAAAATCCACCTGGAGAACTAGCTTAGCTGCCTAGTCAGTTCCTGTTGTGTTTCCTTGCAGGCCACATCTTCTTCCATTTTTAATGCTTTAAAGAGAACCTAGGCTGCAGAGGCAGCTAAAAGGACAGCTAGCTCTAAGAAAGTTCTGTCTAGGATGAGTTGGATTGAGATAGATGCAGGAACATTTGGTGCAAATTAAAATGTGATCCACTGAAGATTTCTAAAAGGAGGTATCAGACTTGCTCAGCTCACTTGACTCAAATGGAGAGGGTTGATGTGAGCCATCCCTTCTCCAGAAGCAGGCCTTTCAAACACAAGGGTACTGCCTTAAAGCTCTTCTGGAAGAAACAGCTCTGTTGAGGAAACAATGCTGTAAAAATCTTTCTGTCTCTGTTCTTGCTCATTTTAAAAGGATAGTATTTCTTATACCCAGGGGATGAAGTGAGGGGAAAGACTAACTTCTGAACTTTGTTACTGGTAATGGTGTTCTGTGGTATTTTCTGAGGAATTGCTCTGTGATGTTAAGGAACCCGGTGAACCTTTGAGAGGTGAAAATAAAGCCTTTTCCAAGTTGAGTTTTATGATGCTGAATGTTCCTGGGCCAGCCTAGCTTCTTGTGTTTCATTCCCTCTCTGCACTGGAAAAATTGATGTAGCTGGTCTTCTTTAATAAGGAAATGGACTTGAAATCATCTGATGGGAGTACTGTTGGGGTAACAAAGCTGGGAGAAAATACAGCCTGTTTAAATGTCCTTCAAATGTCCACTTGTGAGTCCTTTCAAGTCCTAGAAAACTGTATCCAGACAGACTCAAGTCTTAACTTCAAGCAGCTAAAGGTTGGTTACTGTGGTGTATAGGCTGCAGGCAGAGTGCGACGGTTCCGTGTCTTCTGCAGGAGCAGCCCAGCCTCTTGGTATGCTCCTTCATAAAGGCATATGTAGAGCAGGCTTACTAGACAGCCCTTCTATTATAGTAACAGTTTTCTGTGTAATGTTAAAACTTTGGATTTCAGTGTGTATATTTACACATTACCTTAGCATTTGCTTGGATTGTGATACACAACTATTATTTAGTTTTGCAGCCTTGAAAAGATTTGCCTGAGCTCATTGTCCTTTAATATAAGGTCTCTCGGTCTTCTCAGTTTTCAAATGGATTGTCCCACTTTAAAGATATCTTTTGAATCTCTTGAATTATGGCTTATACTTGTTGTTTTCTACCTGTGTGGCTTGTGGGGGTGTGTCTGCTGCTAGTGAGGCCCAGGAGGAATTAGTGTTTCTTTTTAATGGAATTTCAAAGTCAGTGTTTTAGGAGTAAAAATACAATTGTGTCTGAACCCTGTGGAAAAGAACCCAGTACCTTTTAGTCATAGTAGCTTTCAGTTCTCAGCACTGATCCTCTGAAAGAAGACATCGACATCTGAACCTCAGTGAGGTGAGCATATTTGTCAGAAAGGGACACGCTTCTAATTTTGCCATGTATTATTTGTGTATGGATTCTAGGAGATGCTATTGGAGGTTTTAAAGCCTCCTTAGGCATTTGCATTTGTGTCTGCCTGCTTCCCTCATCTAAAGTTGCCCAAGTGCTAATTTGCCTAAGCTTCTCTCCTGACCTTTTTGACAGGTGTATTGGTCTGTCTTCAGCAGTCTTAATTTGTCTTGGTATGCAGCCATATCTCTGTGTCAGACCTTCCAACGGGAACTGCCTGCCTCTGTAGGGTTTAGTTCTCTCGTCAGTATTTGTCCCTTCCCATTTGTTCTAATACCTGTAAAATAATATATAATATTTTGAAAAGAGGTGTAAGGGGAGGAAAAAAAATACTGCAAAATATAATGTGGTGGAAGTGGGATAAAGATGTGTGTGAGGCATATGTACTTTAGGTATTTTGTGAAGATGTTTATGATCCATTAGGTTCAAATCTTTAAAAGAATCTTGCATTTTTGTTATAATCTGTATCTCAAGAGTGAAGTTTTGTCCTTGTTCTCTCTCTGTGTAAGCGTCGGCAGTCCCTAAAGGGTTATGGAGCCTTGTGCTGCAAGGGAACACATCCATTGTAATCAGCCCTGGCTACTGCAGAGTGCATTGCTATCCTCTGAAATGAGTATGGCTTGAGGGTGACTTTAGCCTCATCAGTTTATTTCCCTTTGATTATTTTCCTCAGTGTTTACAGTGGTGAAATCTTAGTTTCGTGGTACCTGATTTCAAGCTAAAAATCTGCAAAATCACTGCCTGATTTGTTTGAATGTCTGTGGATTGCTCTAACCTGTCATCTGTAAGTCACTAAAGAATGCCCAAGCTCTCCTTTGTAACCACCACTACACTTTGACTCTGTTTATTCTCGCCTTTCTCAAGCCTACACACTGCACTGCAACACTGTAATAGGTGCAAAAATTTACATAAGAGTGGAAAGCGTATTTGTCCTTCTAGAACATACTCCACTGCAGCACAAGTACCTTGTAGTGTAGGAATTGCCATAGTAACTACTCATTTCTTATTGATTAGATGGATAAAAATTCTCATAATACGTAAGCAGAGTAACTTACTGGCATATGGCTTCAGGCTAGCCCTGTGGCAACTCCTATTTATGCATTATCTCCTTTTTCTGCATATAAAAGAGTTTTTAAATGAATTAGTATTCCTTGGATTAGACCACAAAATAGTCTTTTCTTTTCTGCCATAATGGAGCTTATATTTTAAGTTAAACTTGATCTGCAGCTCCCAAGGCAGAATATTGACTCATGGGTTTGTTAGGAGAGCTAGATTTCATCTCGACATGAAATCTGGAAGGAGAAGGGGGAAGGAAAGAAGAAAGAGTTCTCCCTTTCCCCCTTGCTCAGGGCGGAGTCTAATCACTTCACAGAGCTGACTTCCAGTGAGTAAAAGAGTCTTCCAGTTTGGTGGCTGTGACAAATCTGTTTGGATTAAACCATTCTAATTGATTGCATGAGAAAATCTGTCATGTTTTTCTGTTTCTCTAGTAGTGCTGTAGACATGGTAACGATCTCCAGCAGCACTGTGAATGCTTACTGAAGGCAGGATTAGGCCTACAGTGACTTAAAGTGTCTGACAGCTGGCTTGGTTCATGTATTGTGGTTGCTGAGCAATCCCCAAAGATGCTCCAACAAGGTGCCTACCACGTTTGTTATCAAAGACAAGATTTTTGTGTATTCTACCCAGGGACTGAAATTGTGAAGCACTTAGGCAGGATGCAGGATAAAATTAAGCCAAGCTTCAGATGTGAAGCACCAGTTTATTCAGAATAATAAAACATGAAAGGACAGCAACTCTCAACCATTTTTTATGCTGTAAATCTATAATCTAGTCTAATGCTATTGTGGAGTCTGTGAGGCTGAGGTGTTACCTGTGATTATGTACATTCTGTAGGACTATTTCAGGATACTGCTAGTTAGATGGATAGGAAAGTGAAGATTTTTAGAGCCATTTTTAGCTCGCGTCTTCTGAGCTGCTGTTAGAGATGATACCCATGCAAGCCTGCTTTACTTGCCTTGGAGACCTTTTCCCCCCTCCCCGGCTTAAAAATGCTGAGTTAAAAATGCATCACTTTTCCATTGTACCCCCCTTCAACTCCCTTATCTTTACCTACAGTCTGACAGCCTCATGTCAAACTTTGTATGACCTAAGATTGTTCAAAGGAGATATTAATCCATAGGGTTACAGGAAATTCTGTTGCTGTTGCAATGAGCTGGTTCTTCTCAGTAGTCTTTCTGTGGAAAACATTCCCCTCTCTGTAGTGGGCTACAAACAAATGGAGGAAACTCTTTGGCAGCTGTACATATCTCCTGTCTTTAACAGGAAGAAATAGGCTTGGCTATTCTTAATCTTTGATTGGCCTGCATTCTTGTGTGCTTTTTCTGAAGACTTTCCCAGGTGGCAGTGGGAAGTTCAGTGTTTAACATCTTTTCTTTGTGTACTGAGATCTGGAAGCTGGTCCCAGAAAGCAGCTGGAAATGTAAATGAGGAAAGAACAGAAGTAAGTAGTGGATGAGGTAAGAGTTTAGGTTGATAAAGTACTTTATATAGTTACCTCATTTTTCCTCCCACTCCTTTAACACCATCTAAAGGGGAAAGAGAGGACCCAAATGAGCCCAACTTTTTTCTGTCTTTCTCCTGTTATTCATTAAACCCGTTACAGTCCAAACTTCCAATCTTGGATGAGGCATTTCTTCTTTTTCCTTATTCCCCTTCTTATCCTCCCTTTGGAAGGAGGAAGGAGGGGGGGCTAATCCTGCTCTGTGTTTCACATGGGTTTGTCCTGAGCCTGAAGCAGAGACATTTGCATAGGACTTCTTTAGGGTCACAGAACTGCAATTGCTGGAATTCCTGTACTAGCAGCTTGCTGAGTGGAAGTGGAGCTGGCTGATGAGAATTCTTCCTGTGCTGGCTCAGAAGGGCCAGGGAAGGTTTTCAGAACACAGCTTACGTGTGGACTTGTCAGTCGTTAGTATCTCCATCAAAGGTCTGTATTGCTGCATTTACCTGCTGGTATATTGACCAATATTGGGCCAGCATCTCTGGTACTTCTGCCATCATGACTCCTTTCCATTGCCTCACCATTACGGATTAGGAATAATCTGTTTTCCTTTCCCTTACAAGGAAGGAAAGGCTTCCTTCCTTATAGACTAGCATGAAAAATGATGGGGAACTGAACCTAAAAACCACATTGCCAAGGACTCTTCTACCTGCTGATTCCAAGGCTTGCCTATTTTCCATTGACATAGAACCAGTGAAGCAGCCTTGTGCATTTTTAGATGCCAGTGTTTTGTTCTAATACTTTTTTCAAAAACTTTATTTTTCAGGGGGAAATAATGATTGGGTAGGCTTCATTCAGCTAAGGAAAGCTGCATGGAAAGAGTACATTCCAGGGAATTTGTAATATTTGGGTATTTCTGTAGGTGTTTTACAGATATTTGCAGAGTATTTTCATCAGTGATCTCGCACACAATAAAAGCTGTGCATATTAAGCATTTCCAGGTGTGCCTGGGTATCTAAATACACACATCTATCTGTAAAATGCATCCCGTGTGCAGATATTGAACACATCCTCACTGGGATTATGCTGTGACTTGCATACTTGGAGGCAAAGGTTCTGAATAAAGAAGAATCTGTCCGGAATGGAGGGGAATTTATTGCAGTTGCTGTGGGCTTTCAAAGTGATGGCTGCAGTCAGAATCTGGCCTAAGTAATTAACTTACGAAGGATGGAAAGGAAAAGCAGCATGTGGAAGATGTAATTAATGGGAACATGTAACAGTCAGCTCTCACATAATAAATTGGCAACTATGCCTGAGGTAACTGCTTTTTATTTGTAAAATTCAGCTGGATTCTTTTAACATAACTACACATTTTCTTCCATTTCCACATGGTCCCAGAGAACATAGTGCAGTACAAATATGAACAGGAGTGCATTAAAATCATGGTGGTTTGCAGTGGTGGTTTTTGTTGGTTTTTTTTTTTTCCGGGCTCAGGGCTATGATCTTATTTGAGACAATGTCCAAATGAAAGGAGGAATACATTTTAGCTCAGAAAAAGACAGTGGTAAAACATTTTAGTGGGATTTAATATGGACTAATCTAAAAGGACAAGGCAGGAATAAATAACAGTAAATGTCTAGATATCTATTTGCAGAACAGAGTTAATAATGTAATTCCCCTGACTTGAGTAAATAATGGTTAAGATAAATGTTCTGAAATCCTTCCATTTTGAAGGCTTGAATTTTTTTCTATCTGCAAGTTTACTGCAGTTTTTCCTGAAGAGCAAGCATGACATCAGTTGTTCTTCAGATCAGCCACAAATGCTGGCAGATCTTCAAGCAAACCGATTTGACCGGTTGCTTAGTGCAAAGCTTTGGAAGGCTGCAGGATGACACAAGGGCTCCCTGTACCTGGCTGCTGATTCAGCTGACTCAGCCTGCTGGAAAAAACAGTGCTGCCATCCTCCCCCTCAAATCTTGCAAGAGGAAAGTGAGGAGAGCTTGCAACTGGTATTTGTCCCTGTGACCAAACATACAAGCTACTAGATTTCTTAATTGCTATTTCCAGGCTTCTCAATGAAATACAGGCAACTGCTGGTACCTGGCAGATGTGATTCCCCTCTGCATGCAGAGGGGGAGGTAGATTACCCACTATTTCAATGCTTTGTTGTCTGGGTTTTCTTCTGGTTTTAATCAATCTGTTTGTTGTTGCTCCTGATAGTAGGGAGGAAAAGGGGAGTCCAAATCTCTTTAAACACAAGGGAGGCTCTAGCCTGTTCCGCCTGTGAGTGAATGCAGATGGGATCCACAAGTAACAATCTCACACTGGAGTGAGTCCTCCTCACTCTAAATCTGATTAGAAACTTTACGGCTCTCTAAAATGGAACAGCCTGAAGACCAGGAAATACAGTTCTCTGTAAAATATTCCTGCTGTAACTAGTCTCTGCACTGCTGACCCCAAGGGATCTCGCGTTTGCTGCGGGCTGAGCCTGGTAGGCAGTTTGTTGCTGAACTAAGCATTTAAATAGACAGCACATTTTTAAAAGTACATCCTGCAATTTTTGTGCTGATGAATTTAGAATGATGTTCCAGCAAGCTCAGTGCACTCCAAATTAATTAGCAAGGATTTTTTTAACAGGATAATTACTATATCAGCAAGTGATAAACTCAAAATGAATGTGAGTAGTCCTGGCTCGCATCAAGAAGGATGAAATGTGTTGCAGCTCTACCAACTGATTCTAAATTCACCCCAGTGTGAAAGGTTTTAGACAGCACAGCTGGTCAGCAGCAGCACTCTAGCTTTTTTACCTCTGGACTTGAATTAAAATCCCAACTGACGTTGCATTCCACTCTGTATGTCTACCTCACAACACCATGGCAAATGATGCTTGGCTTTTTTAAATGTCTGCTGGAAAAAAGGCCCAAAATAAGAAGAGCAGGAGCCTGTTGCACATAATTACTGAAGTACATAAGCTCTATGAAGCACACGAGGCTTCCTTCTGTAGGGCTGTGCATTTTCTTTCATAATGGAAGAGTCTGATCTTGCATAGAACAGCAACAACTAACAAGTGTAAACCCAGGTTGACATGTTTAGGTGTTGGAAAGTTTAAATAGGTTCATCTCTCAAAAAAATAAGCATGCAATGGCTTATCAGGCTATGGATAAATAAGCATCTAATTGCTGCAGCGGTGGCAGAAACGCTTTTATTGATTCCTCAAACCAGATTCTGTCTTTAGATGGCAGAGGCTTTAGAAAATAGGGTTCAGCTGGGAATTTTTAATATGGAAAATTACTATAATTAGGTATCTTTATATTTCCTAGATTTTTTAATATCCTTTTTCTGATTTATTTTAGAATGGATGCAGCAAGTTGTAAAAGCACCTGCCATTTTCTGAGAATCTAACTTTCAAAAATCACTTCTCTCTCTTTTAGCCCCTATTAGCTAAGCCCAGCAAAGTCAATGGCCGTACACTGATCTGAAGTGTATTCTTGGGAGAAAGTAGTTGGGCCCTATGTTGACTCCAAATGTGATAGAAGTACATTAATACTTATCAGCCACTTCTTAAAAAAAAAAAAAAAAAAAAAATCAGTCCTGACACTCACCAGACCAGACAATCTCTCAAGTTACTTCACGGGACCTTGCGATACCTTATGAAATGTGAAGCACAAGCCTAAATCCTTTTGTCTAGATCGTCTTGTCAAACTTGAGCAGTGCCACTTTCCTTCTAGTTAGATTGTATGCTTGAGTCAGGCCACTTTTAAAAATCATATAAAATGGAGACACTTTAAAAACTAGTCTCAACTGAAAGCATAAAGAAGTCTTTACAAATATTCTGAGGTGGGGTTTTTATGGTGTGGGTTTTTTTGTTTCTTTATTTTTGTTCTAGCTGGTAGAAATTGAAAAGCAAGCACCTCTGTAGAACATGCCTGTGACAAATGCAATTGTCTTCTAGTGATCTGTGGGACTGCTTTCTGGGGTGATGTTTTTATTTGTAAAGTTTGGGTTATTCAGACCACGCAGATCCTAAGAGACAGTCTTGCATATGCAGCTTTCATGGTGTTGCGTAGCTTTTAAGTGAACCCAGCCAAGGAGGAGGTAATATTTGAAGACTATTTTTCTTAAATTTCTTGAATGACCAATGTTTAGATGTTGCAGGAACAGTAGGAATCTTTCATCTCCCTTCTCTTGCTCACCTCCACAGTTGTCGCTGCTGTAGCTGCTCCCATACATGGTGAACGTATTGTTTATCATGCTGTAGTTATAGCTCAACCATTCCAGTAGAGCCAAATGGTTCTTCCCATAATGGACAGGCTTGTCATTCTGTTTGAATACATGCAAGTGCATATGTTAGCACAGGGCCACCAAAGATAATAACCAACCTTGTTAGTGTGCCAAACCCTTCTTGCTGTGGCTACAACTATGGCTATAAAATCCCTGTGGATAAAGTAATAGGGAACTACTTAAACCTCACCATACAAATGGATTTAAAAAAAAGAAGTCCTATTTCTATGAATTTGGTTTGGAGATCTCCCTTAAGACTTAGAAGAAAATATTAATCTCTTGGTGGAAGAGAAGATTTAGACACTCAAGGTAAGTTCGAGCATAGAAACAGGCTAAGTCCTTCTGAAGAAGTTGTAGGAAATGCAACCGCTTTCAAGTCAGTAACTGTGCTCACTGGTCTTCTTGTGGAGCTTGGGATTCCTCTTTTGGAGGGAAAGCAACAACCTCTTTCATTTCACCATCTTGGGCAGTGGTAGCATGAATACTAGCTTCATAAGGCTTGCATGGGCAACAGCTGACTTCTTTCTTGCTCTTCTGCAGAATGGTGGCACGAAAGTCCAATGTTATCACTGCCAAACGATACAATTGTAGAGTCACAACTAAGATATTCTTTGCTGTAAAAAATACCAGCATCTGATTGAATATTCTGAAGTGGCCCATCAGGATTGAACGCACAATGAAGAAGGGACCATCCTGTATGAAAAGGCTGACCCCAATATTCCATAGTTCCGCACTGTACCTGCACAGCAGCAGGCTGGGAATCCGCCTAGTTGATGCAGCTGGTTTGCAGCCAATATGCTGTACTGGAAATAAACCACAGTTATGTTAAAACAACTTTCTAACATTGAGCCAAGGTTGCCTTAAAGGACAGTTACAGGTACCCTGGATTATAAATGCATTCAACTGCAAACAATTCAACATGAAGCCTCTCCAGTTTCTTGGATCTGTTTCAGCAAAACACACTAAGCTCACGTTAAGCAGGCGCTTTGGTGGTCTACTGAACAGGACCAGAAACCACTTCCCCCTCTTCTATCCCACAAAGCTATTGGCATTTATACCCTTTTAGAACAAGAAGTAGATCGCCTAATGTTTCTGTAACAACTTCCCCAGACATTTTTCTGTTAAATCAACATGCTAAGCTAATAAATATCTTCAAGAAAAACCCTATCATGCTGAATGGCAACAGCCTGAGTTGTAGCGCTTCAGTTTGTTCTGGACCAAGACCTTGCTTTTAAAATATTCATCAGATATCCACTGCCTTTTTCATGTGTCATGAGTCATGTCAATGTGGGGCAATATTGAGCACTATGGATAGGAATAGACTGTGGTCTCTGCTTGCCATGTAAGACTTGAGCCACAGTTACTCGTTCTGGGTATGAAATTGTATACAACTGCTGGAACTTGCATGGATGTGTTTCCCTTGGTGGGCCAGAATGCTATTTGTGCCATAGGTCTAGAGAAGGATCATCAGAAGGGTTTGTGTGTGATAAATACAGTTGCCTCTTACAAAAATGCATCTAGCTTAACTAACCTCTCTCATTTGTCTAAAAAACATAGCTACTTCCAATGCAGTAACAACTGCCAAACATTTTGGCTTATTGAAAGAATTCTTTTGAGTCAACACTAAGGGGAAAAGAAAAAAAAAAAAAACTTGAGTGGAAAATTGGTTGTAGAATATAGAATTCTGCTGAATCCACTAGGCAAAGCAGCAGCAGCTTATTTTTGTGTTTAATAGTCCTAACTGCGTTGATGTAGTCCAGTAATAAGTGCCTACAGATTTCTATTTTACATCATGTTTGATGTGTGGGTAAACATTCTGATGGCTGAATAAAAATTACTATCTATGCAACTGCATAAAACTACCTAAAATAAACTGTACCCATAGTAAACTCAGGACAATATGTGTTCAATAATGTCATTTTTAACTGGTTAATGCAATTAAGCAGAAAAGCAATAGCCAGAGGCGGAAAAAAATTGCACATTACAAGAGGTTACTTCACTTCATTTAATACTATGATTGTTTACGTGGTGTTTGAATTTTTTGGGCGGTGGTGATGTGTATGGGTCAGGTTTTATTTGGTGATGGTGTGGTGCTTTGTTTATTTGTTTTAAACCTGAGTATGAAAGTTTAGCAGAACATATTTTACCAGTTATGGGAATTTTAGATGTGGTAAATCCAGAATGTGGTTGCATCCACCTTTTTGGGAAGTAAACTGCTGAGCTGAAATATTTTCATAACTTTAGTGTTGAAAGCAAAGCTTAGTGCTGTCCACGAGGAAAAGGCTAATGAAAATTACTGGAATATTTTTTCATTTTATTATTTTAGTCAGCGTGTGAACCTAGTCATCAATTGTAGACAAGATGCTAGTGAGGATAATGTATCTTGGGACTGGAATAGTTCAGCTGCAAGCTTGTAGTGATTGGAGGCCAAAATGGTTTGAACAGAAGATGACTGAGGCAGGTTTATTTATTCTTTCTGCCTAGGGACAAATACAAGCCTGAGCTGCTTGAATGCTGGACCTTTTAGATTAGGATGAGTGTACAGTCCTGTCGTTATATGGTCCTTTAGGTTCCCTGTGCACAGGCAATTTCTCCTGTAATTCCATCTTCTGTGCTCTTGGCTGTGCTGTTCCCCATGGTTAACAACCACCTGTTTCTCCACAGCATCTAGTAACATACCCAGATTCAACCCATAAAATAATCCAAGACCAGATAAACTTGAGAGCTCACTTAGTGAAGTTTAAGACAGTAACAGGCAACTGGAGCAGATGCTTCAACACAATACTTCAATTCCAGTTTTTATTCTGGAAGTAGAGAGGTTTATCAGGGTGGCCTGAGATTAGCCAGAAAAAGTGTTTCCTCAAAAGAAACCACAATTGGCTTTCTTCAGATACCGATACCACCACCACCACCACCATCATGTGAATTGCTCTGCACCAGAAGCCCTTGTGGCTTTGCACAGGCTACACCAAGACATGCCAATTAAAAACTTAAAGCATTTGTTTGCTTTTCTTGTCTGCATGAGACTACTAACCTGCAAGATCAAGTGGAAACTGTAACATACTCCAGGTCCATACAGCAAGAATTGCATTTATAAGAGCATAGTTATTCCTAGGGGAGGGGGGAAAAAAAACAAGGTAACAGTGAAGATGCAGCTTGCAGTAACAAAAATGTTTCTTGTAGTATTTGGAATGGCATTTAAAGGATGGCTGAGAAAAACAGTGACTGGTTAATGCATGTTCTTGAGATGTAGGGCTAAGGAAAACAGAGGTGCCTTTTGGTATGGAGGGTTTGCTGTTCAGGCTACATGTTCCAGCTATGTAGTTAGACCAACTATCTGATGCTAATGTTCTGATGCTAAGCATATGGAAATGAACTCTGGCTCAAAGAGGAGACATCTTTACCCTTGTAGTGATTACACATTCCTTGTAAGCCTGAAGCTTCTCTGCCAAGTGGTAAGGATGTCTTTTCCTGCTGTAAATCCCTTTTTTTTTTTTTTTTTAATTTTCAAAAAATAAAATAGTGTGTCTGTTAATCTTTATGATGGATGTTCACAGCTCATGTCTCAGTGCTGGGAGGGGGACATGAGCTTACTTTCTCTGGGAGAGATCACAATGTTGAAAATTCACACCAGACTATGCCATTCCCTTTTTTCTTATATTTGAACACTTTGTCATTCTATCATGAAGAAAGCACATATGAGATAACCAAGTTGCATCTTTGGATAATGAATGACTGAAGCAAACTTTAGTTGCTTCCTTGCTGGTCTAAACCAATTCATTAACCCGAAAGAGGCTTACTGTGTATCCAGTGTTCCAGCTCCTGCAGCTGTAGGAACTGACACTCACAGCAGTTATGCTAGTTGTTGGGCTCTTTGTACCCTGTTATTGTGATGGATGGGACGTGCTTCTCAGCTGGCAACAGATGAGTAATCCCTAACTAAGCTCGTAGGGCTGTCAAGCCTTTCGCAGAGGGAAAGGCAAGAGCCCTTGAATGTAGCCTTCTGCTACCTATGGGAAATGCACTTCTGCCCATCCGAACACCCCAGACATTGCAAACACATCTTCAACCAAACCAAATACCTTGCACTGTGCAAATTATTTATGTCACAAATAGTCCTTACCGAACATCTTCGATGTCCAAGGTTTCGCTTGCAAATTCAAGTATATCTGCTGCTGTTCCCACAAACATGAGAAGCAGCTGAGACAGTTGATCCCGGGTGATTTCTACTCCAATGGGTAGAAGCCATCTCCCAACTACTAGCAGCAGTAGAAAAGTCTGGTGGAGGGCTAGTGTCCATACAGTCTCACAGATTGTGGAGAGCTGATTCACAAAGACTTTAGCCTGTTTAAAAGACAATAAAATACTGTGACTTTAGGAGACTGACATTATACGTACCTTCAGAGACTGTATTCATCCTTAAGCCTGCTTTTCTTCTCTTCCATATCATTTTAGAGCAAATGCCTTCTATGTGGCAGGCATAATTTGAAAGAGGCACGTTAATAGGAACTTTGGGTAATGAATAGAAAGTCTGTGTATACTACTCTTCCTGTTTTCATTTTTCAGCTATGCATTATTCTTTAGGAACCATCACCCAGATACTTCCCAAATGCAGTTACTGAGATTTGGCAGAGAACTGTAGGAGAGTCTGCTCTTCACACAGCCTGGTCCTACCACTAATAACTGTTCAGCACACCGTAGGCCATTTTCACAACATGGTTTTCTGAAACTATTCTTTCTTTGGCTAGTTTGTTGACGTTGTTTTTAATGTATATTTTAGTTGCTGTATGAGGAGTTTGCCCCAGTAGACATAAGAGTTCTTTTCTAATTGGCTTAATATTATCAGGTCTCTACCAGGCTAGGAAAAGGTGTCCCACCGTCTGAATGATGTGATGATCTGTTCCCTCGCTTCCGTGACTGCTGTCTCTGGATTGATTGAAGTCTTGGTTGCTGACATTCACCTGAACTGCTCCAGGCTCGTTACCACAGTACTGTTGGGAACAAAAACATCACACGCATCAACATCCTACCTGGGTAGCACATGTCTTCTGCAGCTGAGAGAGTCCTGGTTTGCTGAACTGCAAAGGGATCACTTGTGAAAGTAGTCGATGTTTACAGAGGTGTGTGCTCGCTCTGAATGCAATTCCCCTCTCGTTCAGAAGGGAGGAATTCTATTTCTGAGCACAGGAGTTATGCGTTGGTAGGTCCCTGAGAAAGTGTAGGATTGTACCATAGAAGAGGATGTGAATTCAAAGGCTGATGGAGCAGGTGATAGTTCTGTGCTGTTAAGACCCTGCTCTTGGAATGCAGTCTGCCTGCAGCTCCTCTGAACAGGCTTCCAAGTTTCCTACGTAGTCTCTCTCTGGCTAAAATAGTAAAATAAGGTTAAAAATTGTTCATAGTCAGTCTGCTGTTTTATGTTCATGATGAGTCTCTACATTCAAACCTGTTCTCAAAATATCTGCTTCTCCCCTCTACTATCCACAAAACATTTTCTCAAAATGCCACCGTTTCAGTCTTCTGTATGACTTCCCTCAGGGCTGAAATGAAGACAGTTGAGGTAGGATGTTAGGGTTGGATTCCCTCCCCCTCCCCTTCTCCCCTGCCCCCAGCTGTGCCTTCTCCTGCAGGGAAATTCATAATCCAAGAGGTGAGATTCGGGAATAATTAAGAAAAATAGGCCTGCATTGTCACCTACCCCTGCAGAGTCAAAAAAAATTGATATTATTACTTTTTCCAGGTAGCCAATGCTCTGGGAAATCGAACATTGGCTAAAACATCCTGTTACTTCAGCTGCAGGAAACCAGTGGTGGGACAGTGTCCTGTCTGAGGACTGCAGCACTGCCCTGCCCTGCCCTTCTACCTTCTTGCCCAAGGCTGGCCCCAGAGTAACCAGGGTATGGTTCTAAAAATCTATCTTCATAACAATCCCTTAACATCTCTCTTCACTGTAATAAAAAAGGGGATAATTAGAAAATCAAACCACACTCTTATTAAAGACTTTTATCCTCTCCTATTTGTGCCAGAGAACACCAGATGATTTGCATTTCTCCGCTGGGCTCCCCACTATTTTATTGCACGGGGAGTGATTTTCTGCAACAATTGGAATGTGCTTTAGTGCATACCGAGTAGCTATGTTCAGCATAATGCCTGCCAATATAAAAGCAACATAATCCAGCAAATGTCACATTCTAGCGAATTTCAGATTCTGCTTTGATACTTTACTTGGTTTCTGATAATGTTGCTCAGAGGCTGGGTAAATGCTGTCTCTTGCCTGACCTTGTAGATAAATGGAGCAATTTCTCATGGTCTTTGGGGGGAAAAAAAAGAAGTCAGTGCTTCTTGCTTTTGTAATTGGTGGTAAAGGCTCTTAAACAGAATGCTTGCTTTATTTGGACAGTGGGTGTGAAAGCATTGAAAGATTGAAACACAGATGTGGAGAAGAGGGCATTTCCATTTAGAAGACAGGAGTCTAAAGTTCCGGACATGGAAACCGTGAGATGGAAGGGGCTGGGACTCTGCCCAGCTACAGCCTTGTGGGGCTAATCTCTCTGGTTTAGCCCTTCAAAGAAAAGAGACAGAACAGCTTGTTCAGAGGATGTTTCAGAAATGAAACTTAACTGGTGCATAGACTAAAGCCCATGGAGACCCCCTCCCGGGTCAAAGTCAGCCTTTCTGAGCAACCCCCAGGGGCAGTGTAGCAAAGGCAGCTTGAGACCGTGACCTAAAAATATTGCAAAATAGTGTAACCATCTCAGAGTACCAAAAAGTGAGTATCTACCTTGTAAGGAGTAGCCCGGGTAGGGCAAAGGGATTACTAACTTGTGCAAGAGGAGAAAATCTAATTCACCCTCACAGCCTTTGCTGCTTGTGAGTCTGCCTTTGAGCTCAGTCCTCTGCTGCTCAGCCGATGCCATGGCTTTCCCCCTCCCAAACTATTAAGAGCAAGTAGCTCCTGGTACCAGTGTCTGGTCTGCTGGAGGGAGGTGAGGGAAAGCACTCCATGGCTTCCAGCTGGTTTGCAGGAGGGCTTCCCTAGTGGCACAAAGATGCAGAGAATACTTTAAGAAAACAAATTAATTTTATCAGTGTCCCTTGTAGGCTCCTTATGTCCTTTTAGCAACTACTTCCAGCTGACTGAGGGGTTTCTGTTTCAGTGCAAGGCTCCACAACCTCTGACTGAAGGGCACTCCTCGGGGCTGGGTCCTTCTCTCTTCTCAGCTGCATGCAAGCAGGAACTTGAACTGTATCTGCAAAGCCAGTTGTTTAAATAGCCTCCTGATTTTAAGTGTGTTTGTATCTGGGTTTGGATTGTTTCTCTCTGTATTTGAGCAGTGGTTGCAGTGGTGATTTACTTGCAAAGCTGGAGAAGAGCCTGTGTTTTCCTCGTGTATATGCATGTAAATAGGACTGTTGGTGCCAGGTGTGTTTGCAGATTATGTATGTGCAGGGACTTAATGACAATGTGACAAGGAGAAATGGAATACCAAGTTTCCCAGGCAGGTGATAAACTTGGTTTACCTCTTTACTGCTGGATCCCAGTTACTCCTAGGTATCGAGACTGTGTGCACAGCTAAACAAATGTTTGTTGTTTGGTTTTTTTTTTCCTGTGCAAAAACAAAACAGGAGGAAATTGTGCACATTTTGCATCAATTCTAGCTCTTGTTTTCTTCCTTTGTTTCTTCTGAGGTGAAGCTTATGTTCCTCTGATTTAGAAAACATCTAATCTAAATGGAAACTCTGTTGCATGTGTCCTAAAGTGTGGCCTGCAGACAGCTTGCTGTCAGTACATGGAGAACCCCTGAAATACTGAACTAACTCAGCAAATTCCTATTTGCACATTATGCACAATCCATTATTCCCCAATAAAAACAAGGTTAGCTACAACTTTGCCCAATGGGCCCAGCACTGAGATGGTTAAAATTGACACTTGAATACCAGGGCAGGGTACCCTTAATCCTCTTAGTGTGCATGGAGGCTGCCAGGCTGAGTGTGGGGTGGAAGAGGCCAGTGCTTCGCTGGAGCGGGCCCTCTGCCAAGCAACAGGTACCCTGCTCGCTCTCTTCCCTTTGCTGGAAACAGTGTGGCCATCGCTATGGCAACATGAGTGATGTCACAAATTCAAAGCTACTGTGACCGCTCGTACATTTTGCTCGTACAGGAAAGAGGAAAGGTTGAACACAGAAAAGATTGCTTAAGCTGTTTTCCAAATTAGGGAAGATAATGGATAGGGAAGAAATGGTGAAAGACACAAGATCACTTTTAGGAGAGTGATACCCTAGAATTTAGCTGGTAAGAGAATCCTGCCTCAGAATGAGCCTCAGGGAATGAGTGGTAATATTCACTATTTCCTTAAAATTTCCCCATTAAGGTGATTAAAAATAAACACTGGGTTTCCCAAGTATCTCTCTTATTACTGACTGGGAAGCCTACATAGACTACGGCACTGGTGGCGAGGAAGCCCTGCAGGAGGTGGTCAGTTACTGCTTTCTGTCCAGTGATGCACCAGGCCTTTGAAAAGGTAATAGAGGTATTTGTTTATCTGAGCTCTTATGCAATATTAAGAAAGAATGTTTATGATCTTTAATAGATTAAATGGTTTTAATTTTCTTGCCACTCAATTTTGCAGACGGCTATTTTTTTTTAACTCGGTACAGTTCAATTTACTTTATCTTCTCTCCAAATGCGTATTTCATACCCAAATACTTTCCAGCTAAGCACTAGTTTCTATGCAGTCAGTATTTCACTGTTGATATACGAATGGTATTACTTCTGTCCAGCTCTGCAGTACTTGGAGAGGCAGAATCCCCTGTGTCTTTGGGAAGATTAGCACATGCCTTCAATAACAGCACCAACACAAGCAGTTGATGTTTCCTGTTAAAGATTTAACATGAGATGAAAGTTCCACTACCTTAATGACCAAAAATTGGTTTCATGGTGTATCTGGTACATGTGTGGCTCTAGCAACTGCATAATTACCAATTCTCTTTGTAGCTTAATGAGGAAAATCCCAGCAATACTTCAGTACGAGGAGTAGTGCTAGTCTGGGTGCTGTGTTTAAGATTAATTGTTAGTAAGGCTGCTCCCCTTCTGGAGGTATTGGTTTTGAATCTATTAGATTGTGTGTTTCCAGAACTCTCTATCCTATCTCTCCAGGTATAAACTAAGCTGTTAACTTGATATACTCTCTCTTTAATTCACAGTAGCAGTATATCAATAAGAACAAAGTATGCCATGTTCTAACATAATTTTGGGAAATAAACTGCTGCCCTTGACTACAGAATTAGCCTGTTCTTGGACCAGATTTAACTATGACAAATGTTCTCAATATCCACATTACCTGTCTGTGACTGTTTAAGGAGATTTGGCAAAACAAGAAGACAATAAATTCCTGCTGCTGTATTTAGAAAAAGCCTCAGGCATTTTCAGTGTAAATACAATTTTGAATATTTGATTATGCTTCTGTGGACTCTAACAATGTTTCAAAGGAGAAAATGAGGCACTATGTCTTCTTAGTCTAATTTATGTATTTTCTTCTGTTACTCTTTGCTCCTGTTCCTAGCAGGCCCTTTTCTGCTGTGGATATAAGGTACTGCACATGTGCAGGTGCTGGGACAGACAAATCCCCCTTTTCACTACATGGAAGTGCTAAGGGGACTTGAAAGCAGCCTGCCTGAGGAGGTGGCTCACTCAGCGTGAGATTCTGGGGTAAGTGGCTCTGTCCTGGCCCTGACCAGCCCCACCTGCCAAAATAACAATTGCCTTTAAATTTTTTACCATGTGTTTTAGTCCTGAGCTGGAATCCAGATAGCCTCCTCCCAGGTTACTGTGCAGCACGAACAAAGAAAGGATATAAACACTGACAAATTACCATGCCAGCTATCTCTGGTAGCAATCTGAGAGTGTTCTTCTAGGCTGCAGCAGACAGGAGTTTCAGACCCCTTTCACTGATACCGGTCTCAATTTTGGCTTGCCTGGAGTTCTGCTTTCTGCCTGCAAGTGCTGTGAGACTCGTACTTTATTTTACAAAGGTCTCTAAAGCAATGACATTCTTTCACTATCCTGAGCAAGATTCAAGCTGGTAACCTGGGGGTGAAAGGTTGTTTTTCAAGCGCCTAGTCCTCAGTTCCACAGACAAATGCAAATAGTCTCATTTTTCCTCTCAGATAGGAATGAAGCTCATTATTTGATAGTTAGGAAATGCACAGTAGTCATAATATAGCTGTAGCTGGACTGGGAGACCCATCAATATATAACAGAACATGGGAACAAGATCTGTCAGATATCTGTATGCCTAAATCAAACCCATCAAATAACGTGTCAACTTCAAATTAGTCCATCTTGTCTCATCATAAATACCTGAGTCCCATGATGAATTTCTAGTAGCCATAGTGATGGTACTGTGCAAATCAGATATAAAAATATTGCTGGTGAAAACCTGTGAAGGAAAAGATAGCTTGGTATTATATCACATTGTAAATACCATATATCCTATCATTGAAAAGTATCTTCTGCCTCCTACCATATGAGACATTAAGAAATAGGGTAACTGCAAATAAGAGTTGCTATTCTTGCTGAATTCCTCATGCTGTCAGTATTATGAATCATAGGTTTATTTGTGCACCCATCTAAGATCATATATGGAAGTTTATATATAATCTCTTTTTAAGAAGTAGCCAAATGCACAAATGCTGGTTTTATTTCCATCACAGCATTCTCTGTACTTAACACAAAAAGCCTCTAGCTAACGTGCTCTTTCTGATTTCGTGAAGGTTGAATGAATACATTGAGTCATTTCACTGAAGGGTGCTGAGATGAAGGCTGTTGATCGGAATCCTGTGCACTGACACAGGAAAGGTAGAAATAGCATCAGTTTGCCTAAACCAAGCATTTCTTCAGTAGGAGGTCTTTCAGCACTGGCTAAAATAGTTTATGAAGATGGGTCTTGGCCTTGTTTCTCTGGTTGTGCTGGTAGTTGTGTAATTCTTTAGGATTTCCGCCTCTAGTTCTTCTCTTTCTGTCAGCCTTCTAGATCTTACAATGGCAAGGTTTTATCATGCTAGCTGTCTGAGCTGAGTTTATTCAGAAGTCCTAGAGAGGTTTCATTACTCCTGAAAGCACTGATTCTTGTAAGGGTTGCTGATTTGTTCTTATTAAACACATGACAGCTTTGTTTGGAGCATATATTTTGACAATTCCTATCCTTTTGGAGTAGGAATGATGTCTGAACCACTAACATTCTGTCTAGCTCTGCACAGTATGGAGTGGGCATCACTACAATGCTGTTGAGATGCACAGCAGCCTCTGCATCCCATGTGTGTATTGCCCAGGACAGGATACTTGCTTGATTCCTTCTATCCTGTCACTGGCACATTCTGCAGTGAATTCAAATCGCTTCTAGGTATGTAACTGAAGCAAAATTTTGGTCAAATGTTGTTGCAGTTACTGCTTGTTCCAATCCTGAATGTACCTCTATTTTTGCAATCATGACTTTTCCAGTGGCGATTAAGTATTGAGGAAAATAAAAACTCTGGCTGCTCAGGAATGATTGAGTTGCTGAGCTGCTATGAAACGTTTCAAACAATCCCCTCTAAACATAGTCCTGGTTTGAGGTTTTTTAGGCGGTGGGTTTTTCTGGGTTTTGGGTTTTTTTTGGGGGGTGTGAGGGTGTATTGTTTGCTTTGGCAGTGGGTCTTTGGTTTTTGCTTAAAAAAAAAAAAACAAACCAATTCTACAGGGTTTTCAGCCTGGTTATTTTGGGAGAGAACACACCTCTCATTTGAATGGGAGAGCTAACATATTTTATGGTATTTCCTGTAGGACCTGAGCACATGAAAAATCCCTCCAGCTGGCAGGTTAGCAATACTGAGCTAATGATACCACCTCAGGCCAAGAGACTTTAGGGGCTTAAATGCTGCCTTTCCTTCAGGAGGAGCAATCTAGAGGAAATACTACGTGGCGAGGCCCACAATACTTAAATGACACATGAGGAGTAACATTTTTTCGTAGCAGTGTAATAAATAACAGCCTTCTGTCAATAATGAATGGAAAGACTATGAGGCTCTTGGAGGCAGGAGAGTCCCGTGGCGCAGCCTGCCTCTTCCTTGCATCAGCAACTGTGTGTGGAGGTGCTTCTCTAAATGCAGATGATACTGCCTGTTCTGAAGGTGAGCATTTTCCACTGGAGCAGCGAGTTTTCCTGGTGCAAATAGAGGCTGGCCACTTGTCTACAGTTCTTACCTATAAACACTCTTTACTGGGCTACTTAAAGTAAGTGCTGGATCACAGTAATTTTCAAAATTTCCTTCTAGCAAAGAAAGACTAGAAAGGAAAAAAAGCCTAGAAAGGCAGGACTAACCAGTCTTTCTAGTACATGTATGCATCTAAAATGGATCCGCTGTCTACATCTGTTTTTCTCTGGATTTTCCAAAAGCTGCCATAGCAAGTTCTTCCTTCATGAAGACTCTGCTGCTGCCTCCTCTCCCCAGTGAATTAGATCTGCTCACTTTGCCTGTATCTCGTAACTGTGCATTTGGAATTCTGCTGTTAAATTTTCCTGTCTCACAGACTTTATCACTGTTTTTATTACATTCAGATGTAGAGCATGGAACACTTGTGCAAACTGTCGCTCAACACTGCTGCTGCTATAATGAGTTTCACAGGTTGCACTGGGCAGGAATGTAAAATCACTGAAATAGTCCAGGGTTTGTCGGTTTGGTCTGGATTTGGGGTTTTTTTCCTCCTCCTGGATTTGTCTTAGGGCCTGTCTGAAGCTTTGAGTTTTTAAAAATAAAAGGTTCTAGTGAAATCTTGACAATTAGTTACGTGACCACTTCCTTTTTACAGAGCATTTGTTTTGGCTGACTGAGCAATGATGAGCTGTAGATGAGTGCAGTAATTCTTTAGATGCATGTAAAAACCCACGTGCTTGGGCAAACTCTGCTATGACTAACTTTTTTTTGTTCATTTGTCAGGCAGCCTTTCATGCATGAAAAGCTGCCCTCTGGACTAGCCTCTCAAACACAAATATCAAAGCCACTCTTGCTGTATTTCAAGAGTGGTCGCTGCTCATCTTTTATTTGTCACTGCGTTGATTCATGCACTAGCGTGGCTTTAGCACCCCTGCAAGTAGCAGGGAGAGGGAAGGGGATGCAAACCAGGGCACGGCAGGAGGGGGGAAGAGGTGCAGGGCATCTGCATGGAACAGCTTGTGTGGGCTCCCCAGCATTCGTCTGCACCACAGACTGGAGTCCCCAGCATCTTGCTGCTTAAGAGGTGTCCCCAGCTCCCGCAGCCCGCCCGATCAGCAGCTCTAGAACAGGCACCTCTTGTCTGCAGCTACTTTTCCCACGTTTTTCAGCTGATAGTACGGATCTACACACGCAGAACTGTACAGTGGCTCCCAAATAGTCTGCTGCAAAACTGCCTCTCCTGAAAGCCCTCGGGACTTGGCAATGTCTTTTCCCGTTTGCCCCCCAGCCCCCTCCCCCCCTCCCCGGTGCAGCAGGGGAGAAGACGAGGTCCCTGAAGGCTTGGCAGGACCAAAGCCAGAGCAGCAGCCTCGCATCTGCAGCGAAGTACATGCAAAGCAGCGAGAGGGGCTCCGTCGGAGTCGGCGGGATATGCTCACCATTTGTAGCCTCTGCCTTGCTTAAACTTGAGGGTGAGCCCTGTCTCCAGGCACAGGAGAAGATTGAGCAGTGCCAGCAACCAGTACTTGGGTTCTTTCTTCACTGCAGTCACTCTCCAGACCCCGATGAGAGAGTGCAACACAAAGAGTAGGCGAGTAACCAGCGCATTGAGCAGCACCATCAGCTCCATCCCGGAGCAGCCCCTTCCCCTTTGCCCCGCACCGCAGGGGTCCGGCGTTTTTAACAGCCCGGGGAGGTTGCCCTGGGAATCCCTGAGAAGCGTCCGCACCACAGGCACACAGAGCTCTTCTCCCCTTCCATCTCCACAGAGGGGCCCATTATAACAAAAAAGAAACAGCATTGCCCCTCCCCCAGACTTCCTGAAAACTTTTTAGGGGGGGGGGGAACAGCTCCTGCTTCCAGGCTCCAGCGGCTCGCAGCGCTTGCTGCAGCTCTGCCCACGCCAAGGCAGCGGCTGAAGAGCTCTTTTTGTCCACTCTCTAGCATCTGTTCAAGGACTCAAGGGTGAGGAGGCTTTCATCTCCCCCGGGACCATCTCTCTACTAGCCCTGCTTGCTGCTCTCATCATAAAGATTGCTAGCAAAGAGACAATGTAAGGAGCATTAATTTGAATCTTGCTTACTAAAAGCTCCACTGTGTCACTGAGGCTGCAAAACCCTCCTTCCTCTCCCTCTGAAAGATAGACTTCTTATTTGGGAAGCTTTTAAAATTGTCCATTTGACATTACAATCCCAAGAGCAGAAACTTGTGTGTTTACTTCCATCCTGGGATCACCGTGTGCAACAGGAACTGGACAAGCTCACCAGTACTGAAATGGTGTATGTTGTATAAATGATAACTGTTGTATCAGTGACACTCTGCTTCGGGGGGAAGGAGCAGCCCCACTGAAGAACTCTTGAAATCTGGGCTCACACTGATGTTACTAAATAGGCCAAGGGGGGCGCACATAAAAAATAACAGGATTTTGACTGTTAGGTGGGTTACCTTTAGACTGCCCTTTACTATCTTGAGTAGGAACAGACTGTAAAGTACAGAGTATGTTTAAAAACTGTTTTGCTGTTCCTAATAGCATTCAGAACTTTTATTTGACTTTACAGTTCAGTAACCAAAGTCAATTTTCTTCTTGATCAAAATGGTCACTGTGCTGCTACATTTTTGTGTTAATTTACCATCAAAATACTTAAAGTGAGATACACCATTGTAAAATACAAGTGGAGAATTAAGGCCAGGCGATGTCCTAGGGTGCTTAAAAGGTCCTAACTTCCCAGCTGATTTAATTTAAGATATCCTGTTCTACTTTAGACGCAAGGAGATATTATTCTAAGAGTTGTGACCTTTGCAAGAATATATTTTTCCTCAATTGCCGAGGTCCAAGATTTCCTCACTGCAAAACCTTTCTTTCTCTAGGATGTGCTGAAGCTGGTGCCAACCAGCTGATATCCTTGGGGGTGGGGGGAGATGGGAGACAAGACTTCTTAAAAATAACCCTGCCCAGACAAAAAGGAAAACAAGAGGCCAGTCCACAGCACAGAGCACTTGCTCAGGAAATGCCTGAGTAAATAAATGGACTGTGCAGTGTGCCCTTTTGAAGCAACAAAATCAAGTTCCTCATGCTCAGAGGAAATTTAAATTCAAGTAAAGGGCCCTACTGATAATCCCCTGCCAACAGCCACCCTGCCCTATCGTGCCTTGAGTGCTGCTGGTTCACAGCCCTTCCGTGGGTGTTAAGGTCAAACCTAGTTGAAGAGGAAACAAGGAACAGACAGAATGGAGAGATTGTTTAAACAAGATACTCCTGTGTAGGAGTGCTTGATGAAGAGGTGACATGGGGGAACTGTTATGTCCAATTGTTCATGGAGATCCTCACAGTGCAGATGTCAGACTTGGAAAGATTGTGATCAGCAGGATGGTAGGTGATATTGTGTATTCAGGAAGGATGTGGTGAGCTGTGCTGATAGCCAGTAGTTCTGCACGTTAAAGACACTTTGGAGCTGAACTGCTTGACAAAGGAACCTCATCAATGAACCTTGACCATCGCATTGGTGGAAGTCCCAAACTTAAGTAGGAAGAATATATATTATTTGCTTAGTTGACCATGATAGCAACACGACAGGCAGAGTAGAGGAAGTAAGTAGGTATGGATGACTTCAGTTATTCCGTCTAGAAGAGGCAAAAATTGCATGCAGTTTTGACTGGACACATTTTCAGAGGTCTCAGGGGTTGTTTTGTGGAGCAGCTGCTTCAGGAGAGCATGAGGGCAATGCTTGACTTTAATCCTGAGTGGTTTACATGATATGATGTAAAGAGTAACAGCCGAAGAGCTCCTCTGAAATGGAGATCTTAGACTCATCCTCACAGGAGTAAAGCAAGTCAGAGTTCTCTACCATTGCTATGCTCAGCTTCAAAAAGGAAAACTAGACACGGATCAGGAAGTTTGTTGAAACTAAGACAGAAGACCTAACCCTTTTTGGGGAGTATGGATGAGGGTGCTTCCATAAATCACATGGGAAGTGCAGAAAAAATAACTTGTGTATCAAGAAAAACTTAAGGAAGAGTGAAAAAAGCCAGCTTTATCAGGGTGTGATTTTTGGGAGCAAGAAGCTTTTTCCTTTAAAAAGCTGGTGTCCAGATGAAGAAAACAGAAAAGATTATAAAGTCTGGTGAGTACACTATATATGATATGTACAACATATGATGCACAAACGTGCTAAGGCTGCCTGAAGGAGTGGGAGGGACAACTGGCAAAAAGCACCGTGACTAAAATGCCTGTTACTGGGTCAAACACGTTGTGAACAGGAAGTCTGCCAGGGAACTGTTGGGTCAGGGGATGGCTCGGGGGGTAATGGGGCTGTGCTGGAGGAGGCGATGAACTCTTTGGAGTCCTAGTAGCATGGGACAGCACTGATTCCACCACATGGTGCGTGGAATTTTCATCCGAGATACCTTGGCAAGACCTACTGCATGTCTCTTCCCTCTAATAGCCAATATTAGCATGTCTGAGGCATTTGGGAAACGTCAGACCGTCCTGTGCCCCCAGCACCAGTGACCTTCTGCGTGAATGGGAAATCTGGCACTTCAGAAAGCCGTGCCACAGAATCTCTCCACATGCATTTAGCTAATTTCTACTTTTAGGCTGAGTCACTATGCAGATTTCATTCAACAGACCCAATTACTGTCAGAAATTTGAAACCAGTTCCCAAGAACTCGGGGTTGGAGATGCATCACAAGCTAAACGCCAGTCAGCAGTACCATGCTGTTGTGAAACTGATGGTCACATTAGCACAGAGGTGCAGAACTGAAACCTGCAAAGTGTCTGCTCTCCTCTACTTCAAAAGGCCGTAGCCAAAGTGTCATCCTGCTCTCGGTCAGCTGGGGAGAATCCAGTGGAGTGGTGTAAGAGTGTTTCTATAATAGGAAATGTTTCCTTTTTAAATAGCAGAAGTAACAATCTTATTATTGTTTATCAAATCAAAAGCCCCCTGTTTGAGCATCAGGAAGATTCCAGGTCAGACAGGAGTGCAGGGGTTGGAAATCTTGTGCAGAAGAATTCTGGTACGGAATCTGTGGGAGTTTTGGTGATGATGTGCAGTGTTTGGTTCCTTTGAAGGAGCAGAGCTCTGAACAAAGGAGATTGTCTCACAGTTTACTCGTATTGCTTATTTACAAACTGGAATGTTTTGGTAGTGAGATCTGGGAGTAGCAGCTATTTGCCATCTTCAGTTCAAGAGACTTTGAAGATTTGGTTTACAATATAAAATAAAGAAATAGTTATAGGACATTAAGCAAGTAGCTGAAAGAGACTGGGGATGAGAATGGTCCATAAATTCAATGCGAGTTAACAGTGTTCTGCTGTGAAGGAGGCACACTGGGATGTATAAACAGACCTGTAGCATGCCAGATAGGAGTTACTGCTTCTGCCTGCCTTCATGCTGGGCAGGACCTCAGCTGAAGTACCCTAATTCAGGTGATGCCTTTCCAAGAAAGACCTGACAGGATAGATTATCCAGAGAAGAGCAAGATGGCTGAGGAAAGAATAAGAGAGTGCTGTGATTCAGTCTAGAGCAGAGACAGCTGAGGAGATGTGGAAGGTGCCATGTGTTCAGGAAGCTGTTGCAGAGAGGCCAGGAGTAGCCTATTTCCTAGTCCTAAAGTATAGGGGCAGAAGTAAGAGGCTTAAACAGCAAGAAAGATTGCAATTAGGTGTCTGGAGACGTGCCTCACTAGGAAGGACAGTGAAGCACTGAAATAAACTGCACAGAGATGTTGAATCTCCATTGTCACAGGCTTTTAAGCACAGATTAGGGTAACATCTGTCAGGCATGACAGCAGTTTAGTCGATCACACTGTGGGGCAGAAGGCTGACTAGATCTCTGGAGGTTTCTCCAAGTCTTACCTCCTAGGGTTCTAAGGTTTGGGTTTTGGTTTTTTTTTTTTTATCATCTGATCATTGTCTTCAGTCTCTGAGGAAGTTTCTTGTTCAAATTAAATCTGCTTAATTTTACTTCCAATCGGGCTCATAAAGAGGAGGAAATTGTCCTGTTTTCTGAATGCTTGACTGCAAACTGTGACTAATTGACAGCTTTATAGAGAGATCAAAACAAGTGGCGATTAACATCCCTGTTGAAGCAAATGAGAATGATTCAGTTTTACATGTGAAACAAAAAATCGATCCGATTCTGGCATAAGTGAAAGCCTTACTCTTGTGGATCAAATGCAGGAGGGGAAAAGCCAAATCTTTCAAAACATGTGTGATAGAAGGTACTAGCTATAGCTCAGTAAGGGTATGAAGGAAATGGATAAAGGAGTGAAAAAACAGAGTATAAAAAGATTAGCTCTCCAGTAAAGAGCCAATATGATTGCAGAAGCATTAAAATCCCTGCAGGAGATTTACTGAGGACTCTGCCCTGGATTAGAATTTGATATAAAATAACTTAACTGAAGTCATACAATTTCTGTGTCATTTGTAGCTGAGTTAATAGCATATGTTCCTGGAGGATTACAGTCAATGATTAAGGAAATTAGGTTTTGTTTGAATTTAATTTAGTTGTATAAAGCTGCTACAATAATTTACAGCTTTGATATTTAATATTTAATAACCCAGATCTTAAAAGAACCCAAGATATAGTAATGTCATTATATATTGAAATATTATCCTCATAAGTCATTTATATTTGCTAGTTGATAAGAATGTTCATCAACTAGATGGGCTCAACAGGAGCTCCTTGATAAAAACCAATGCAATTTTACAGGTGGTGGGGGGGAAATCTTTCTGTATCTGTTATCCAGTAAATCATAATTCACTGAAAAAGAACTTTGCAGTCTCAGTTTCAGTAGTCACAAAAATATACCTATTGATAGTTTCCTTTCATCTAATTTCCTAGCTTTGGGCTTCGTGAACATTAAAAATCCCATCTTCTTTTTTTTTTTTTCCATATAAACCTGCTTTTGCCCCTCCCCTCTTCCTTTTTTCAGAAAATACTGCTTTCCTCAGCTTCCAAAGTAGCAAGCCATCCTGCCCCTGCTCAGAGGAAAGGAGGCATGTAAAAGAACATCCCCATCTGAAAATCCAGCCCCCAGCATTATTTGACACTAGGTTTAGAAGAGCCACAAGACGTGGTCTCAGTCTTACCCTGTACCCATGCAACCATCCCCAGAACCCAGCCTCAAAAAATACTTGTACAAGCTTATTGCCCAAAGGGCAAAACTGTACTGTACAAAGGAAGAGAGCAAAAGGCTTTCAGTGGCCAGCCATTTCTAATTTTCTCTTCCCCCTCTATAGCTTGAACTTAATTTTCACTCCATGTTGTGCTTGTAGTCATTTCTCTGTAGCCCTTTCTTGGAGGATGGGGCCTATCAAAGGGCCGGTTTGGATCGCTACCACCTAGTGTAGGCCACGGCCTTCCGAGACATCGATCTGATCCAGGAGAGTGAGCTTGGCACAAACTTCAGTTCATATTTTAGTGGATCATGAGTACAGCCTTTTAGAAAGGCAGGTTTACTACGTGGTGTTGTCAGTTACTAGTGGGCACGGGTCTGCAGTGAGCGCTAGGCCCCTGGTCACGGTGTCAGATGGTGTGAGATGGCAGAGCTTTGATAACATCAAAGCTTCTGCAGCCCCAAAATATAGCACAGTATGAGGGGGTATGTTCTCCCCTCTGTTTAAAGCTGGGGGAAAGCAGATGAGCACTTTATAGCTCTCTCTGGTTAGATATATTTTTCTGTTGGTTTTATGGTTCAGAAGAAAAGCCTTCAGGAGGGAACATTTTTTCTCAAAGGACTAAGAGTGGAAAAAACATAGTTTCAAGTATTTTATTAGGATCTGTAATTCCTCCTCCAGCCTGGACTCTATTTCTGAGAGCACACAGGATTTCCACAGCACAGTGTTTCAAAGAATAGAAGCAACCTTGTTGTGCAAGGTGCTATTTCAAGGGTGACCGAACTGGGATAGCTAAAGTTACAAGCACTGAAAAAATTACAGTATTCGCCAGAAAAGAGTGAAACTTTCCATTTTTGGTGAGGAATCCTCTGAATGCTCTTTCTAGTCATTCTCTCTCCTGCTTTCTAGTGTAGGAATTAAGTGATGACCCCACAGGAAAGATGTTCAGGTTTGGGGCACAATGCAGTGGTGGGTGGGCACAGATTCCCAGTGCAGCTATTGCTAGTGAAAAGCAATAGCTTTTCACAGCTTTTTCTCAGCTGGAACACGAGGCATACAGGCAAAATATTTCAGGCTTTGTAAGACAGTTGTCAAGATAAGTTTGTAAGCTAAAAGCTAATGGCCCTGCTTTTGCTTATACTGTGGGTACCTCTGCATAGCATCTTGCAATTAAATTCTTCCTCTGTGATCTGAACTCCCTGGAATTTAAATGAAAGTAATTATTATGGCATCAAGTCTAAGCTAATGGGTCTGAAGCCAAGCTAATACAACCAGCTTCTCACTACAGCATGATTTCTTTGGGCATGGTGTCTTGGTGATTACAATCATATGCCTCTGATAAATTCAAAGCATAAGTAACAGTCTGATCATTGCAAAAGGTTGAATATATTAAAAAGCCCAGCACTGTAATGTTAGCACTGGGTACATGAGAAGTCGGGTCTCTCACAAAGTCAAGCTGTATCTCATTGGGGGGGGGGGGTCACAGAAGGACAGTGGCTTCACACATCTGTGCCTGGTAAATAGTGTCATGGGTGATATATATTCTCCATGATATGAAGATTCTATGGAGGTCTTTGTCATCATCATGCAGAACAGCTAAACAATGGCACGTGTTTATTTTCCTGTTATGCCACTTTCCTCCCTGGGAGTATTGGGGTCTGATGATGATCTGCACATATGTGTATATTTTGTGTGTCCCCTGACACGCGTTCAGGATTTAATGAATATAATACTGAAGCTGTGTACAAAACTCCTTGGTGTTTGTACAAGCAAATTTCTTAAGATGGGTTTTTAGTCTCTGTGTTGGAAAGGACTGGAAGACTGGACTCTGACACAAAATACAGGTTGGCAGATTGGGAAATTACTGCATGAATGCAGACCAGGGGAGAGAGAAGGTATAAAGGAAACCTCTCTCCTCTCAAAAAATATCCAGTCACAATCTAGTAATCAAATTCATCATCACTGCGGTAGAAATACGTCATGGGTCTTTGTCTGATAGCAAGGCTTCCATAATGCTGTCAGGATGCTAAATTATGACGTTCTGTTGCATTTGACTGCCAAAGACCTGCTAAGTTAACAAAAACACACAAAAACCCCAAACACACAATAAAAAGGGTAGGGTTAGCAATACTCTGTCAACTGGAATACTCCCTGACTTTCCTGTCCCTATCTTACTGGGGAAAACTCCATAGGAGCAAAAATTTCCACAGCTTTGTTAGTTGCAATATATATTCAATTTTCCAAGCAAGCTTCTTCCCAAAGGCTGCAGTTTCTGATCAAACCACCTGCTCAATGATTTTCTTTCCTGGCAAAAAGAGAGGCTGAGTGCCAGAATTTCTTTTTTTTTTCTATGATGTTTACCCATAAGTTATTAATACCTATCTGGCATCCATAGAGATTTGAATATTTTTTCTTTTATTGACTAAAGCAATATTGTTGAGTTGTCTGACAATATAAAAAATAAATAAATGAGTAAGCACTGTTTCTGATCACGCCTACTGTACAGCTAACAATGCCAGCTTGTTTATACATAATGTCATCTGTTGCCTTCTCTCGAGTGTTTTATCCCATTGCCTATACTTCCCTTGTCCTTTGACACATCTGTCTCCACTGGTCCAGGTATGCCTAATGAGTTGACAGACTTGAATAGAGAGGGTTTATATGGTGTAATAGACATGTACAAATATCTGCTGGAGTTTAGGCTCAGCAATGTCACAGTGTGTTCCTAACTTTAGTCTTTAAACTGCCTTGAAGTCAAATGTCAATTCTGTGTACTGCTGATGGGAAAAGTCACACGTGAAAAAGCCAGTTTAAAAAAGCCCCAAACAAACAAACAAAACAGAAGAAACAAAAACAAAAACCAACCAACCAAACAAAACAAAACAAAAAACAAACCCCAACCAAACAGACAAGAAAAGCAAACAAAAAAACCCCAAACAAGCAAAAAAATCCCAAACAACCAATTCATGATCCCAGTGAATGGCTACTAGTTCTAGGGAATTTGCTGAGTCTTATAAAACTGTATTTGAAATAGCAAAATCTTAATTGACAGGAAAATCTTCAGCATCTGACAAGAAATAATAAGGAAATGTTTTCAACTGAGTTTTGTAATCATCTGCTGACTTTTCTGTGTTTGGTATATATTAGGAACAGCACTACAGGATTCAAATGAAAAGACAAAAGGCAGGGTCTGTTGCAATAGGTCTGGTATGTGTTTAGGGCAGCTTTACCTCCAAATTCCTCCAGAGAAAAGTCTGGGAGTACATCAGCGTGTTTGCCTTACTAAATGAGAGTCAGAGGACAAAACCAATGAAGTCTCATCAGGCTTTATTTGTTCTCTTTTTTTGAAGAGTAAAAATTTACTATTTAATCTAAGAGTTTCCACTGGACTATTTCAATTATGTCAGCTTCTAGTAACAGTTTCAGTGGGGTAAGATAGTCCTGCTGCTCTCTGAAACATCTCAGCTGATTAATACTTTCCAGTACCTCTGTTGACTAGGAGCTGTGGAGTCCCTGTTCTGGAATTTTGATTGGAATCTACTCAGTGTTTCAACAATTAATTTTCAGGAAAACAAAGTTTATTCAAATGTAGTATATTTTTAGAAATCCTACTAAATTATTCTTTCTATCAATAATTGATTCAGAAAACAGGGGCTCCTCTAGAAGAGGATACATAAGATTCTGCCAGGTCTCTACTTGAAAGTTCTTTTCCATGTCAGACAGACAGACAACACAGTTTTGACGTGCCACTTGGAGAATCTGAGGAGAGAGGTAACCTGTTCACAGAGCAGCTTTTATTATTCTGACTGCACCAAGTAAAACCCAAATCTTTTCCAATAAGCCCATTAAAATGTCGAGCTCAAAGAGTCTTTGCCCACAGAGAGAGCTGCTGTATTCAGAAGTTCTACAAAAATGGGCCACAATTACAGTTACATCAGAAACTAATTTAGTAATTACAGCTGGTCTGTGTGGTTTGAGTTTTGTGTGGTTTTGGGGTATGTGGGAGGGCTGGGGGTGGGGGAGGTGGGGGGTTGGGGGGCTGTTTGTTTGGTGGGGCTAGGAACCAGAGGAAGAGAGGTGAGCAAGGATGACGGAGGCTTGTTCAAGCTGTCCAGAACTGCTTTTATTGCACAGAGACAGTATAAATCACATAGTAAGCTACATTAGTTTGAAATGCAGCCCAAAATGCCCAGAAGCTCGGGATCCTGATTTACAGTATGCTATGAGCTGAAGACCCTTTGCCAATTATTTCATTCCTGTGGCGAGTCAGGAAATATTTAATACTTTTCTTGAGAATATTGTGAAATCTCAGGCTTTTCTTAAAGCATGTCTAACTCTGGCAGGAGAGAACTTAGCAACTCTGAGATTCAGAAAAACCTTTGTTTTTAAAATTCTCAGCATGTGTAGGGAGCATCTGGGTCCTGATCTTTGTAGCAAGGAATGTTGCCTTCTGTGACCCTGAATTGCCACGGCTGCTGTAGAAGGTCAGATAAGTAATGCTTACTCAGCTGTAGTAGATACAGAGGGGTACTGAACAAAGTGAACCAGTGGTGTCATCGAACTGGAAACTGAAATCAGTATGCCAGATTGAATGGCACGCGAGCTTAAGATTTATAAACTGTAATTTGGCATACTTTGAGGAAACATAAGATATGTAAATGATGTCCACGTTCTGAGATGCTGATGTTTCAATGTAGATGGGTGGTACAGTAGTTTTGGATTGCTCCAGTTTCTGCATAAACTTGCTATGGTTGTTTAATTGATTAACTCATCTTTATGGCTTGATGTGTGCTTGGCAATAATGAACTAGAAGTCTGTGAACTGTCGGGCACAAATGAAATCGATAGTTTCCAAATATAATACATTTCTAGACTGTAGAAGGTTCCACAAACAAAAATAGGCTTTGTTGCATTACTCGTTGTCATTGCTTATTAACTTGTTTATTACATTGCTAGGACAGTATGAGGAGGATTGTACTGGTACTTCTCACTTGAGTCTCATGATTTGTCATATGTTAATAGCATTCTTGTGACACCGTACTATTCTGCGTGGTGCATTTAACAAAACTATCCTGAAGTGTTTTACTGCAGATCACCTATCCCAAAGATAGTGGGACTATGATTGGAAGTAAGATGCAAAGTTGTATAAACTTCCTGGCTGTTGCTACAGCCTCCGAGAAGTCAGAGGAAAACGTTGTTAGACCAGATGTAGAAATGAGGCATTGTTAGTGTGTAATGAGAGGTCAGTTGCAGCTAAATTAGGGCCACCAAAACAGGTGCAACGCGAGACACGCTGAAAGAGGCATCAGCAAAGGAAGAAGTGAGCCTGGATGATGAGAGCTGGACTCTGAAATGGCTCATGTACCGACTCTTGCTACAAGTTCAAGAATCTTCCAGTGTGCTGGTTGGATAGGTTTTTCTTGAACGTGTAGTAACAGTCAGTTCACGAGCCTGGCAAGGAACCAGAAAGGCAAGATGTGGCAGAAACTGTACTGGATGTGTTGAAGGGCAGATTTGCAAATGTAGCACAGAGTGAAAGAGGGCAGCATTGTTTAGGATGATGTCATTAGTAAAGCATGAGTTAATATAGCTAGCAATAAATGCAGTACATTGTGCAGTATCCTAAAGGGACATGCTACATACTTTGGAGGATGTGGATGAACTGTCCACCCCTTCTTGGCAAGCTCCACAGTTTTGAAGTCCTACATCCCAAGGTTACAAAAGTGAACATGTAAAGAATGAGGCATCTGGGAGCTGAAACCAGAGCTGCATTCTGCTGGGGGTTAATATATTTGCAATGAAAGTGTTGAGTAAAATAAAGAAGAGAGTAGGCAGAGTTAGCTTCTCATGCGGAGTCCCTGGCTCTTCCTTTTGTATTTTGAGACAGTTACCCCTCTCCCCCAAAAAAGAGAAGTCTTAGGATTACTGATTCAGTGGTAGTGGGGATGTTTCACCAACAGCTGTGCATTTGGGGAGGGTTGTATGGGTTTTTTTGTGATTTGTTGGGGTTTTAGGGGTTGGTTTTTGTGATGGGGTTTGTTTTGGATTTTGTTGGTTGGTTGTTTTTGTTTTGTTTCTCTATTTTTTTGATACCAGCTATACTGCAGGTTTGTTCAGGCCCTCAAATTTATCCTTTTCCAACTTCCTTCTCAGTAATATGAATAGCTTTTTTTAGTACCAACCGTTTAAAATGTTTCTTTCACACCACACCTGACCTCTTCAATCTGTCACTACCAGAAGCTAGTGGAGGGAAGGAGGTTATGCCCACACTTACTCTTGGTGCCATTTACTTCTTAATTTGCATGAATTTCCCATTTGAAAAGGAGGGGTTTCCTTGTTTTAAGAACAAGATATTTAGTCACCATGTACCCATGCATTGTACAGTAATAAAACTGGAAAGAGGAGAAATGTCACAGTAAAGCACGTTAAGTAAGGAATGTTTTATAGAATACAGAAAACGTCATAAATCAAAAGAATCAGTCTTGAAAAACTGGCAGCTGCTATGGCTATAAATACAGCTGCACTAAAGAGGTTAAAAAAAGATGTCTCCATGGAGGTGTTTAAAGGTATTTTAATACTTCTGTCACTTAAGTAACTACATGCCACCCATGGGTGCTGCTGTAAAATGTTCATGTGTGTAAGGAAAGAGCTAAATATGAAATAACTAATAATAACATAAAACCCTTGTGCATCTTTTCCCCCAGGTATTTATTATATGAAAAAGAAACATCCTTTAAAACAGCCTGTGTCCCTGACAGAGTTGTAGGGACTTAAACTGGTGTCTCTGAGCGGGTTGATTCTAGTTCTGGCATTAACCTCCAAGGTTAAGCTTTTAATGGAGTTGTGACGATCTCTCTTGTATTTGCATGTAAGAAGCTTTGAGCCCTTGCAGCAGAGTAGGGGCAACTAGTTGATGGGTGTTGCTCAAGAACCTATTCTAGAGATGATGTCTGCATGAGCAAAGCTGCCAGCACAGGAAGGGCAGATGTGCTGTAAGGCTTTGACAGATAGACCTTGGTTATGTCATGCTGGTATCTGCTGGACTGTCAGTGGTTTAGTGCATTGTTGTGTGCTGATCTGGAGCCGCTAAGGAGGGAAGCAAAGCATCAGACTAAAAATAGGTTGATGAATCAAAATCCTCTTCTGGCTCTTGAGGAGATAGAGACCAGGAAATTCCTGCAACTGTCTGTGGCTGGGTGTGTCCTTACCATTGGTCATGGATGGCGTTGTATCACACCAGCTCTTCAAGGACAGTCCTCCAGGACTTGTCCTGTAACCCAGCATTACATGTAACACAGTGATAAGTTACTACAAAAATTACAGGTTGAGCCTGTGTTGCTAAACCAGAGACCAGTTTTCAAACATTTCCTTATAAATAAAATATTGCTGGCTAAATCTGAGATAATGTAATTGAAGCTTCATATTGCAGTCCAAGAACAATCTGGATTTGGGCCAAGAAGTGAAACTGAACATTCTTTAGTAAAGCTGTGGGGATGATACTATTGGGGAGGGTGTTGCCTTGGGCTGTGACAAGCACTCTCCAAGCTTAGCTGAGTTTGAGGCCTTCTTGGTGGATACAGGTGAGAGGCTGCACCTCCAGCTGAAGCAAATCCCTCCCAATCCTTGTCTAGCTGTTACCTGCAGAGGACTGGACTGGGCTATACTATGAAGGTGATACACATCCTGTTTGTCTCTTCCTACAAACACATTATCTCAATGCCCCACCACTTCACTGCAGTATGGCATGGTTAGCTTATGATGGAAGAGCAAATGGGAGAAGCTTAACTTGAATGAGGTGGCAGTGACTCCAGTTAGCTGCCAAGGGTGTTCATAAATGAGACACCTTAGTGGAGAAGCTCGGTGGTACCTCACCATAAAGCCTCCTGAGACTCAGAAACTCCAAAGAGCATAGGAGTCTCCTTACCACCATAAGCACCCTGGGTACATCAAGCCCATTTACTATTTGGCACAGAATCATGTTCAGCTCCTCAGCCCTTCTACTCGGAGACCCATGGCTTAGGCTCAGACCTGCTAAAAGGCAGCTGACAGCTCTCTTCAGGGAACATTCTTATCATCAAGATGCAGTCCTGTGCCAGAAAGCAGACTTTCCAAAGGGGGCAGTGTAAGACCATGTTATAAACTTCCCCAAGAGCTAGGGACCCTCGCAGACATCCTCTATCCTGCTCTAAGTGCAAAATGCATCTCTTTGATCTTGCCTCCTCTAAGACAAACATGGAGCTGAGTGCAGTTTTTTCTTTTAATTTCCTACCAAAACAAAACACTTAACTGCAAATGCTTTTCACCTTAAGGGACAAGAGTACTAATGACACATGACAGATGTTAGTCATGGTTGCTTCATACACCACTGGAAGGCATTTGGGTGCTACAGAGATGTTTATGGCATAAGAAGTTTTAGAGTAATGCAACTGGAGCTTATACTGGTATTTAAAGTTAATCACTGGCTCTCAGTTTTTTAGCCACTGAGTTGATAATTATTACTAAGCCACGTGAAGGGCAGATCTCAGGCAGGAAAATAAGTTCTTTTTCTGCCCAAGGTCAGTGCATTAGTAAGAGATGATGTACGTTCCATGGATTTTGAAATCCAGTCCTTAAATGGTGAGGCACGAGAAGTACGCGCATGTGAAGGGGGAGAGAAAATTGAGAGAGCTACTGAGGGAAGCAGGTCTCTAATTTTCTTCCCTGGCCTGCTCTCAGTGTTGATATAGATGCTAATGCACCTCTGTTCTGTATGTATCTATTTTGATAACCAGAATGCAGGGGGAAAAAAAGCATTAAGTTAAAGTGCTTCTTCTGCAGGGTATTTATTGAGTTGTTCTACAAATGCCAGATCTGGTCTCCCAGTTTAAACGCTGGCTTTCAGATATTAAATTGGAGATATTGTGCAGCTGCCATGACCCTTGTCAGAGGGGAGCGCAGAGCCTGTAATTTTCACCTACTCTTTCCGTCAGCCGACAGCACCTAGGCTTTAGTTTCATTTGTTGTAGACTGGGTAGATGCAAACACAGGCAGGATCCTTAGCATCCTAAAGGGAAGTGCCCATCCTAGTCACAAGGTTCAGCAGTTCCTATGGGCAGCCTACTCTGTTCTGCATCTCTTTCCCAAAGCCTTCCAAAAGAAAATGGTTTAGCTACTAGCTAGCAGATTTGGACTGCCAGTTTGGTTGAAGTTGTACAAAGCTTTGCACGTGTTGACAAGAACATCTGTTTGACAGCTAATTCTGGTTTCAAATCAAATACCACATAGTACCATTCAACTGTTCCTTAGAACTGCAGATGAGAGGAGTTAGCTGTGGCTTGCTTCCAGTGCTGTTGTGGGATCAGCTCACACACCAGTGGGACAACCAGTAATGAGGAGAGCACTCGCTAAGCTCAGCTTTTTAGCTGTCAGATAATCCACGGTGTGAAAATTGAGCATACATAGAAAGTATTTTTTATACATCTGAGTATATGCAAAAAGTACTTTTCTGTAAGTTTGAACGGACCATTCATTTTCATGTTTGAGGAGATAAGACCTCAGCCATCATCATGGAAGAGACCTGAGCATGTCTCAAGTCCAATAAAGATCAAAGCAGGTCTTTAAACACCCTATGAAAAAAAACTACCTGCTCCATATAAAACGATAGTGTGTCATAGAGTCATAGAATGGTGGGGGTTGGAAGGGACTTCTGGAGATCATCGAGTCCAAACCCCCTGCCAGAGCAGGGTCACCCAGGGCAGCCCACACTGCAACAGATGCAGGCAGGTTTGGAAAGTCTCCAGAGCAGGAGACCAAACAACCTCTCTGGGCAGCCTGTTCCAGGCTCTGTCACTCTCACAGTGAAGGAGTTTTTCCTCATGTTGAGGTGGAACTTCCTGTGTTCCAGCTTGTGACCATCACCTCTTGTCCTGTCACAGGGCACCACTGAAGAGAGACCAGTCCCTTCTACTTGACCCCCACCCTGCAGATATTTGTAAACATTCATCAGCTCCCCTCTCAGGCTTCTCTTCTCCAGGCTAAACAGCCCCAGGGCTCTCAGCCTTTCCTCAGCAGAGAGATGTCCCAGTCCCTTCAGCAGCTCTGTAGCCTCCGTTGGACTCTCTCCAGTATCTCCCTGACTCTCTTTGTTGCTATTCTTTTTCTGTTCTTTGTAAGAAGAGTTATGTCTGTAAAATGGTATTGAAAAAAAGGACTTGTTGCTGGGAGTATTTTGATTTTGACTTGTTACCACATGACCAAGGGATTTCCCAAATCCCAGATTTTATCAGCTTGTAGGCAGTGCAGCCAAGAGCATCTCCCAGCATAGGCAGCAGGACTGCACTGCCCCAGCGCTGCTGGCTTGGCAGGGCAGGAGCATTCGGGGTGCTGAGGTCCATGTCACCGGGCCTCAGCCACGCATCAAGCTCAGCTCCCTCCTGTGCTGGATTACAGGATTGCAGAGCACAGTAGTTCCTTTGTGCTCTGCTTCACCATGTCTCTGAAGTTTATCCACATGGTTTGCGACTCACGGCCACCTGAAGCTTTCACTATGCTGGCTGATGCCATCAGCAGTTCGTGGTCATCCTTCTGCAGTTTGTTGGTGTTGCTGTGTTTTCATGCATGCAGATTGCTTTTGGTACAACCTAACTCCAGGAACGAGGATGTGATGGTTTAGAGAGAGAGGGAGGAGCTGGGGTGAATTCCCCTTCGTATTTGCTAAACGTAGTTATGAACCCCAGTGCTACTGGTCATGGTTTCCAATGCCTCTCGGGTGGTACGTGTGAAAATCTGGCATTTCCAAGCCTGTACCACAGTTTGCTTGAAAAATACAGTATTTTAATACTGGTTTAAAATGTTTTGTGCAATAATTTGGGTAGAAAAATAGTTTTTAAAAGAGCAAGAGCTGATACAGCTGATTTCATAGAAGATGACCTGAATTAAGAAAAAACAATTCTATTATTGAATTCTTTGGTTGCAAGTAAGCACTTATTTGTCTGCTTGTTTGCTAACAGTTGTTTGCCCAGTAGCTGGAGTTCATTTGCCTCAGTGAGGCTCCTGCACAGCGCCTGCAGAACTAGGTAACAGGTAGCTGAATGCAGCTCTTCCCCCAGTTTTGTTCAGCTTCTGCGAGGAGTACTTGCTGTTGAAATGAGACTTCAGTTTCAAAAAGGTGGGGGATACGAACAATGGGATTGGTTTTCAAACTGTATGAGATTAGGGTCAAAATAGAGCTATCGCTGAAACCAATTAGCAAGGGCTTTTAATTGGTGGGGGCATATTTTTAAGGAGCTCTTCTCTAATCTTTTATGGTAATCAGTCTCTCACATTTACAATTCAGCAGTGTTCTCCATACAAGTAACTAGTTAAAATTCTTAATTAGATTATAGTGACTATAGAAAAAAAAATTGTTCTAAAAGTAAAATTACAGCCTGTTATTACTAGTGCTGTACAAATTAGCATGAAGTAGCTCAGACCAAATTATCCCTGAGAGTTTGCAATTAAGAGCACCTGCCATTAGTGCACTCGCTAAACTTTTATCTATTAATCATTACTTCCTTGAAAAACAAGAACCAAACTGAATGTTGTGAATATTGTGAGAATGATTAATTGCTAGTGGTAAATTGCTGACTAGGTCCATTATCTCTTACTTTAAAGATTTTCAGAAATCTGTCTGTCAGTTTTATGAATATATTATGCTAATGTACTCAGTATCGGTTGGATTTGACTTTTTTTTTGTCCTACTTAGCTGGTAGCATCTGTTCTCAAACTTATCTAAGTCTCAGAGACTTTGAGAGCATGAAAAATGTAACAGAACATTACTTTTACATTGATACTTTTTTCCCCCCCTCTTCTTCAGAATGGACCCTAAACTCAAGACTCCTAAATCCTAATGGTAGGAGACTAAACCCATGGCTTTATTAATTCTTTCAAGTATTGGCTATAGGGTAATTCCCATCATCTGAAATTACCTTTGACATTTGAAAAAAATATTTGGTGGTGTTCATATCACTGCCAAAACTCAGCTCTTTGTCCCAGCTTTACGAACAGAATCGTCTGTTCCATCTTTTAAATGCAGACATGTGGAGCATCGTGCCGCTGCTGTGTAACTCAAGGGGGGCTTTCAGTCTTTCATTTCTCAAGAAGCCTCTATTTCCATGAGTCTTAGACATTCTGAGAAGGTCTTAGAAGTAGAAGAATAATTAATGGTTCAATAAATGATGGTATTTCAAGCCTTTTTCTTTACACTAACTGGGGATTGGAGTAGATCTTAAATTCTGCCAATTCAGGAGTGCTTCTAGTCCTGTGGAATCAGATGCATTGCAGCTTTCATGTAAATTGGAACCAATCTACGTTGGAGAGTATGTCATTACAGCTGTTGAGCAAAATAACAGCAGAGTGCTAAAATGCATGATACGATGTTACTGGGTTAATAAGAAATACAGGAAAATCTGGAAATTATCAAGAGATACGTGAAATACTATGACACGACTAGAATTGTTTACTTTGGCTGTTCTGAGATGAAGTCACTACATGGATGGAGCAACTCTGAAGTGCAACTGCCAGAAATTGATTTCACAAAACCGAGGAAAAAGAAAAGGTTGTAAATCAGCTAGCAGGGGATGGGGAAAAAAAACAAACTAGATATTTCTGACATGCCTTCAAAGACTGTCCTCATTCCCAGACCATCAGAACCCCTTTCTAATAACCCTTTAGCTTTCTAGAGAAAAATGTACTTACAATTTAAGGGTACTTTTTTTTTTTTTTAAGTATATTGCTGATGCATAAGTAGCACTAGTAAATATTGTTTGCATTACTTAGTCCCTTATAGTGAAATGGAGACAGCAGAGGAGCAGCAGCAAGCATGTAGCTACCGTTTAAAACTAACTTAGCACCCAAAATGTTCTCATAGCTTTATGAACATGATACATGAGATCATAACAGCCTTTGTCCTAAATGTTGCAATCAAGAGGCTTGATATGGTGCCGTGGAATGAGCTCTACTTTGTGATGAATTCCTACGTTACATCAAGTGACTATTTGAAGGCAAATATAATGTTTACATGAGATGCTTATCATGCTTCAATAACATATACACATAAGTTTCAAGTATTTCATAATACAGTTATAGAAATTAATCTAAATTCAGGTATTTTCCCAAGAGATTAGACTTGAGGCATGTGAGCCATGGCAGTGCATCCTGGAGCCCCTTGGGAGAAGCCTGGCAGTCATCAGAACAGAGGTAGCCATGGGGTGCAGAAGAGTAATGAGGGGAACACCAGCAACGGGCCTAAACCGTGACCAGTGCCCCTGGGAAATGCAAAGAGAACAAAATGCTGGCATCATGGAATGCAATATTCTTCAGAGATTCCCCTTGGTTATTTCTTCTATCAACTGGCCAAAAGTATAGCTGCAGTGAGCAGCAGTGAAAATTACAGAGCACTAATGATGATCCCGCTCCAAAGCGTGGAGATTTCTGCTGTTTCTCCCGCTGACTTCTCCTTATCTCCCAGTTTAAAGGCCAGGTACTTTTGACATAATTTTTTTTTCCTTCCCCACCTTATCAAACATAAGCCAAACTGATTTTGTGTTTTTAAATGAGCCACTTGTACACAGTGGTTGTGTGCCTGTCCTCTCCTTTTCGGTAGCCTCAGGGTCTGTAAACTTGTTTTCTGCCTTTCAGTGTATTGACCTCACTCTTTCACTGCACAGCTTTAGCAAATGAAGCTGGTTTATGGATGATACAGTGCTGAAACCCAAGAATAATCTCCTTGCTTACTTTGATAAACCCTGGATGCCACTCATACCTGAACAGTGCTGCAAGTAATAAATAGCTTTGGTCCTGATGGGAGACTGTCACCGTAACTCTTACTCACCTGAAGCTGCTATCACACCATGATGAAAGAAATGAGTGTTACTGGCTCTGCTCAAAAAAAAAATAAATAAAATCTGAAAACCTTAGGATGGATGCTGAACATAGCAGCACTGATTTTAAAGCAGCTGCAGTGATGGGTGTGAGTTGAGTATGTAACCACATACGGATATATAGGTCACTAAAGAGCTGATGCTTCAAACATTTCTGCCAGGCATTCCCTTTGGCAGTTTTGTTGGCCTAGTTGGGAGTGAATAATGAGGAAAAAGAAAATTATTCAAGTGACCACTATGTGGCTCTTCTCTCTCTGCTCTCTATATTTACGCAAATCATCAAATATTTCGTTTTAGTCATTCTAGGTGCCTGTTCAGTCCTGTCTCTTCTAAACATAATGCAGGAAGTGGCACAAGAGTAGGTATTTCCCTCGTGAGAGTTCCAGCATTTCTCCACTTGGGTTCAATTGGAAGTTCTGCTACAAAAGCTACGCTCGCAATACTTTGCCAAAATCAGAGAGAAAACAAATAGGTATCTTAACAAATATTTCCCCAACACTTGTAAAGCATGTTCGGTTTGCTTTATTTTTCAGACCAAAGGATGCAGCTGCTCTCGCTTTACTGAGCTCATTCTCCACCCTGTGACTGCTATAGGCTTCTCTTGTTAACTTACGCTGCCATGTGGCTGCATTTGAGTTACGCTCGTAAGTCATTTGGAACGAATAAATTGTAGCTGAAAGCTGGCCCCAAAATGCAGAGTGCTAGAATGAGAGCTGTGCTTTGCTTGCCTTTTTTTGTTTATTTTTTGACATGTGTGATTTACATGCAGGGGAAAAAAATCAACAATTTTGGGCACATACCCAAAAATCAACTTTAGGTGCCAATGCTTTTCTTGTTCAGTTCTGTTCCTGCTGACTTTGCAGCAAGTTGTGGTAGGAGAGTTCTTGCATTTTCCTAGCAGGCAAAGGGCTCACCTCTCTTGATGCTGCACCAGCCTCTTGATTTCAAATCATGATAGGAATGTGACGGGAGGTGGTTATGGTCCTTAGCTAGCTGGCTGTACCTTCAGATTACAGCTAGCCAGTGTCCATTGGAACAGCCCCAACTGCATGCTATAGACTACATCAACCCAACCTGCTGAGGTGGGTTGATCCAAACCATCAAGGGCTGAGAGGAAACTCTCAGCTTGGTCAGAGAGCATCAGAGTAAGAAGGAAAAAAATGTTCTTTCATGGTTTGTTGAGAATATTCCCAACAGCTTGCAAACAATCATGTAGGTGTCACCATTCATATATATCTTAATAGGTTGTGAATCTAACCCTTGGAATTCTTTCAGGAATGGCAGTGGTATTTGAATCTTTCTTTTTTTGCCTTATACAAACAAGCCTGTTTGGTTTTTATTGTTCTGTACCAAATAACTGTTAGCTCATTTTGACCAAATCTAACATCCATCAAGTTTTCCCATGTTTCGCCCACCAGGAGAAAAGCTGTCACGGCACTTGTTAGCTACCAGGGAAAGCACAAAGTAGGAACAGCTCCAACCAAAGTTTGCATACACCTTCCCAGATACCCACTGCAACACACCAGCCTTAAGGAAATCAGGCTGGTACCCTGCTAGCGTTCCTTGGGGCCGAATAAATTGGTTTCACGATGCCACCCTTTCTGATCTTTTTCCTGGGATAATTCTGTTGTCAAAACCTTGGTTTTTACTCAGTGTCTCCTGGAGAGTGTCAGTTGCTCAGCGTCCCTAGATCTAAATTTGTGGGAACTTGCAGTGGTCTTTGAAATACCGTTGTAGTAACTTGGGACTTCAAAGACTTCCATGGCAATGGAGAGACTGAAGTACACGACTTACTGAGTAAATGGAGCTCATGCTAATTGTCTGTGGACCTTGCTTTTAGCAATATATTGTATTTCGTGTTCCAAGAGATCGCTGTAACCAAAAAAATGCTGGTTTCTTTGAATGTAGGAAATAACTGAAATCCCAAATTGGATATCATGATAATAGACATCTGGGGAACCCCACAGAATAAATAAGATTAGGTTATGTGCACAGGCCTTGTTAGGGGTGGCTGACTCTATTCCCTTTCTGAAAAAGTTCTTTTACTTGCTCACATGCAGTGCTAAGTAATTGCCTTATATCATTAATCCACTTTCTGTACAAACTGGTCTCATTAAAACTGGCTAGTGAGAGTTAATATGGCAAACTCTCGTAGAGAAATGTTCCTGTGTGTAAACAGGCAGTCTTAGATCTCCCCTTTGCTGGCTGGCAAGGCAGAAATTGCAAGTACTCCGTTCCAGCAATAACAATTACACTGCATACCATGCAACAATATATCATCGCTCCCTACTCCCAGCAACGTGGGAAGACCTCTGGAAATACCTTGGAAATGGTTAAATTTCACAAGGACAAACCGTATCCTGCTGTACCCCTGCAAGTCATAAACAACAAGAATGTTGTCATTTCTCAGGTGAGAGAGTTAAATAGTGTTGAGTGTCAGCATGATTTATAGATCTTGATTTGTTTAGGCAAAGGGCAGTGTGTCTTTGTGTCATGTATACGTTGTGCATATCTGCAGAGACAATCAGTGTTTGACTTTACGCTGTATTCCCGAGTAACTCCGTGCTCTGTAGTTTGCCTTTAGCAAACATTCTTCGCTGTTTTGCATTAAGTATTTTTGGTGATTGATAGTTTTCTTGTTCGAGGATTGATGAATGTGAATCTGTTTTTCATCTTGGCCTAAAGGGACCCTTGATGGAGTAGAGCTTTTAGTGCTGTTTTTTCTATAAGCTTTAAAAAGAGACTGAAAGATTTGATGTTGAGTCACCAGGGAAGGCGAGTTATAACGTGTGGCTTGGTCTATCGCTCATTATGTAGCATAATCAAATAAGTGACCACTTCTGATGGGAATAAAAATGCTGTCAGTTTTCTTGGAGAACGTCAGTGGATGAATATCCTTTGGCAGATTTCTAGGCACACTTCGGCCTAAGGAACAGACTGGGCTGTCTTTGAGCAAAGAGACAAATCATGGGAGGCTCGTAGAGAAGCAGAGGAAAAAAGAGCAGTGCAGAGAGGGCATCTGAGTGCAGATCAGAGCAACTATTTTGCCAGGTCTTCAGTAGTAGTGTTTTTGAGGTCTTTGCTAAGAATACTGGTTTGAATTGTAGAAAAGCACCTCTGCTAGCAGATACCTGTGAGATCTACATGTCAAACCAAGGGGCTCTGCCCCAGCAGTGTGTTGCTGAGAAGGGAGCAATGAGGGAGGGCATAATGACAACACAGTGATTCCAGCATCAGCCTACCATGCACCCAGGCAGCAATTCTACTTGTTGCCTCCTCAGCAAAAGGCAATCCCAAGCCTGCCTGCTGCTTTGGTCCTCTGGCTGTGTTTGCCTGTGTGTCTCTTGAGCTTCAGGACCCCGCTGCCTGTCCCCGTGTTAGGCTGCTGCGTGAGGAAGGCAACTTAGGAGCAGGCTGCAGCACCCCAGATGTCCTTCTTGCAAACCTCTGATGCCTCTGGTCATGTTGACCAGCTCAGCCATGCCGTGGGCAGCTGGCTGCTTCCAGAGGCAGCTGGGGAAAAATAAACAAGGAAAAATAGGAGACAGACTTGTCTGAAGTAAGGGCAAGGAAGATAACTGAGGTCCTGCAGTCCCTCACCCACAAAAAATATTTGAGGTATGCGAGTAAGTTTGGGGATTGTGAGCTTTTGATTTGTTGTGATTTGTTCAAAAGAGAGTAACTTGTTCCTTAAACCAGAACATCCAGGAATATTTTAGCAAATGAAAGTGTTAAGTGCATTTGGGGAGGGGGGAATCAATAAAAAAAAAAAACCCTTATGAAGTTACCAGGATAAAAATCAAAGCTGCCTGATGTTCATATAGCTTTTGCATCATAAAAATGAAAATGAGGAGTATTTATTGCTAAGCCAATTTAAAGATTCAGCTGAACATTAAATAAACTGTTACACTACCAAAAGAAAGTTAGCCATGTCACCAGTGGAGAACAACTGTGATTCTTCAAGCTTAAGGTGGCACATTTGCCTAATACCTGTGACCTCTTCCCTCTGCTCCGATAGGTTCTGCTTTTCCTGCTGGCCTAAGAAATCTCATGTCTTTCCTTGTGAATCAGGAGGGGGAAAAAACCAACCAGAGATGTAAAAAAGTTGATTACGCATCTTAAACAGTAAGGAACATAGCTGCTGGTAACAGTAGCAAAGTCAGGATATAATGAAAGGTTTAGTTTTGGTATCACGCAGATGATATAAACCATATAAAGAACAGGACTTGAAAGGGAGGAGAGAAACAAAGTAGCTGGTATGTACCATACCAGCTTAAATGGAAATGGTCCCCAGACTAATCCATTTCCCTTGTTCAGCTCATTTGTGGTTTGGGTTTTTGTTTTGTTTTTTTTTTTTCTTTTTCCCTTTGTCCTCGTGCTTCTTTTCTGCCCCAACTTTGTTTGTGGAAGGAAGCAGGAGCCCTCAGCAGCCACCCCGACTACAGTTATTGCTGTAGCAGTGTGATAAGAGAAAGGAGCATATGAACAGGGGGGTACTCTGGGCCAAAGGGACTGGGGCTGTCCCATCTGGGAACAGTGAATCACAGCAGCTGAGCCAGAAAACCAAAATACCTGTTGTTCAGGGACACCTTTTCAGGCACTGTCTGAATGGCAGTGAATAAAGAGGATTTGCAGGTTAAACACAGGTACTCTGGTTTTCTGTACACCACGGTGGATGTGAATTTGTAGTGGGTATCTTGCCATCCATTAGATAGCAAACTTGCTTGCTGTGAAAGGAAGCAGCGTCTTTTGAACCCTTTTAAGTTGTCAAATACCAGTCGTGAGGTAAATAAAGGTTAAGGGAAAAAAAAAGTACTGATGGAACCAATAGAAGAAATCATACACCGGGCATCTGAAAAGATGGTTTTGTGCTGTATAGCAGTGGCATTTGAATTCTCAAAAACCAGTTTCTGTGAACTACCAGAACTGAAAAACTTCTGGTGTGGAATTTGAAAAATGCATCAAAATTTTGAAGTTTGACAGTGCATTCCTGTGCAACCTGTCCTAGATGGCCCTGCTCTGGCAGGGGGGTTGGACTCGAACTCCAGAGGTCCCCTCCAAGCACTACCATTCTCTGATTTTCACTTAAGGGACAGGGGTTATTTATCTATTTAATTCACATGAAACAAAGCGATGAGCTGCTTATCGTTGAGAGGAGCAAACATTTTGATCAAAGAAAGGAAACCCACGTTTGCATTAGAACTAAGCAGTAGCTGCTGTTATTGGCTCTTTAAATCCAATTCAAACAACAAAAATGGTTCAACTATTGCATTTTAATACAACACAACTAGGGGAGTATGTTATGTTTACTATTATTGGCAAGCTGTGAAATAATACTTCTAGATCAATTTATGTTACTTTAAGCAAAATATTTCCAAGGCACAGTTTAAAAAAAATAATTAGATTCTAACCTGCTTCTTTTCCCTCTATAGCATTTTTTTGCTAAGGGGTGGAAAGACAGACTTTGCTGGAAACAACATTGCTAAGGAGAAGCTTTCGTGCAGGTTATTCACGTACATGGGAAATGCAGTTGATGATTATTACCAGAAATAGGTCTAATAGCAGGGAAATCAGGGCAGCTCTTTAAGATGAAACTGGGAGGTGCCACCCAACCTTAAGCCTGTAAACAGAATCAGAAGAGTAGCACCCATGGAACACTGTCACTCTGAAGGTTTCTGTCAAGAATGACAAGTTTTTGGCATGCTTTGAGGTATCTTTTGTTCTCATGCAGGGTACGTGGGGCTGGACAGTCTGAGTTATCTATGCACACCCCAGCACCTGACCCAGTAACCCAGACTTTCCTCTCCCTGCCCTGGCAAGGTGCTGAGTCTATCCCCACACAGAGTAATAGCTCCTGTTTCTGTTGCTTGGGGCTTGGGGTTTTTTTTTTGCTTTTAGTTTTGGGGGGTGTTGTTGTCCTACCAACAGTTCAAGTCTGACAAAAGCTTCTATAAAGGTCCATCACTTTTGGCCGTTTCCTGGCTTGAACCAGTGCAGTGCCAGTGATTTCAACTGACCCATGGTCATGCTGCAGCTCAAGACTCAAACAGCATGTCTGTGGGCTGCCTAGTGTGATACCAACTTTTAAGTTCCCAGCTTTTTCTGGAGACTGAAATTTTACTATATATAACCCAGAAAAGTGGGCTGAAAGTCCTGTTGGATGATTTATTTTTTTTTTTGCCCACCCTTCCCTTTTTTTTTTTTCCCCCCT
>JANHGN010010721.1:0-13260 GCA_024605025.1 Megaceryle maxima
CCTGGCCAAACATGGACCAACCAGTTGGATACTTCTCTTTCTTTTCTTTTATTGTTGGAAGACTTCCAACATTTGACATAGTGCAGGTAACTATAACATCACCAGGAATAAAACAAGAACCATACAGGAATCACTGGATTTGGGGGCCCAGTGGTGAAGAGGCGGGAATTACATACACTGGAAGATTTTGTTGTTCAGTCTCTCCTGGTGTGACTTCCTCTGATGGAATTCATGTGCATGTGACAGATGCTCTCAGAAAAAAAGTTAAGACTTCTGTCTTTAGTGTGCAGTGGGGTTGATGATGTGGAATGGATGCCTGAGAGCTCGTTTGTGGAAATAATAAGTATCATTTTCAGTGGCTGGTACAATGAAGTTGGCCTGTCGCTGCAGCCTCCGCATGCAGCTGTAATAGGAGTATCTAATAAGAATAATAACGTACTATAAAACAGATTCTCAGTAAGAGCCATACAGTGAATTAGTATAAAAGTGGATGAAATGTCACAGAAATGGAAAGAATGGGGCAATTTAAATATCCAAAATGTTTTATATATCATTAACAAAAGCTACTATTTCTGCTTAGAAATACATTTTTAGGTCCATCACCTCTCAAATACCTACTGACCCAAGAATCAAAGCAGGAGAATGATCTAAAACTCTCAGAATGCAGTTTTTCAAGTGTGATGAGTTTCTGTATAGCCACCATAAAATATGTGGGAAAGCAGCATCCAATTCTTTTATCTGGAGAGAAAACTTAAGGGAACTAGATGTGTCAGGCATGGAACTGATCTCTTGATTTTACAGTTTTCTGAAGCACAGCTAACACAAAACTACCAGTAACAAGCCCCCAAGGGAGTGTGGTATTTCATGTGAGCTGCTAGACACTATGGTGTTACCTTCTCACTTACCTTCATTCACCCTTCACAAGTCTCTCGCTTCGTATTTCATGCATCCTTTAACATATTTAGCGTCAGAAGATAGTTTGCATTTCCTTTTCCCAGTTAAGACAAACACTTTCAATCTGAGATTAGTCTTTGAAAACAAGGGCAGCCACAATTAATAAACAGAACACAATCAGAGCAGTGAGGTTGATTGTAACAGCCTCATCAAAATCCATCTGAAGACAAACCTACTGCTGCTTTCCTTCTGTTACCTAGCTTCAGAGTTGGAATGCAAAGTACACCAAACTGAAGAGGGTTACGTCTGCAGTAACAAGAGCTTGATCTTTACTTTAGCGGTACCTAACATGACTGGAGGGCCTTTAGGCTTACTCCAAGAGGAAATGCAACAAAGTCAACCCAAACAGAGCTACAGTCCCCTTCATCCCTGATGAGCACCCTCATTCACTGCAGCTTCTCATCCAATAGACACTAGACTAGAACCTTCTGTCTACAACACCTCTTGAGGTTATGGAGATATCCACTGGACAAGAAAAGAAAAATGACCAAACCAAAAACCACCCCTAGCAACCATATATGAGCCCAGCCTGACAGAAAATAACTGGCTTCTGACACAAGGGATGGGATTGTCTAGACTTCTCATTTGGAAAGGAGCATTTGAAACATCAGAAAACAAAGATCCAGTAAACAGAACCCAATGGGTATTCATACGAGCAGAACATTCTTCTTATTTCCCCTTTTCCTTGTCATATACAATACTAAGGTAAGGGAGCCTTGTCCTTTATGCTACATAATAAAACATCCTTCTTGAGTGCACAACCTTGTGCTTCTTGTGTGGTAAACATTACAATGGAGATGCCCCTCCCAATATCTCTGAAGTGCAGGTTCTCTCCAGTACTGGCAAGTTAACAATCATAACAATCACTGTTATGCTTTGCATTGCGTTACAGGTTGTTTTTTTAGTTTTTGAAGGTCTTATCTGCACCATGTATCTGGGCCAGTTCCAGCTGATGCAACAGATGTGGATCATGAGTTTGTATATAAAAATTTCAGTTTTGCTCACAGGTGTCTCTCAGATGGACAATACACAGAGAGAAAACAAGGATGGATGAAGATATATTTGACCAGCTCCCAGTACTGGATTCAATGGTTAAGAAGTAAGATGGGCTGATTTAGAAGATGTGGGCATATAAAAGCTTGGAATGCTTGATGAGTTTGGGTTTTTTTTAAAATTTTTTAATCAACGTAGGTGGAAGTAAACATTTATTAACATTTGGTCAAGTGTAGTGTATCTTGCATTTGGATTTTCATTGTTATTAATGGAGGTATGTAGAGATTACAGAAACCTTGAGACAGTTGTTTTTCTATTGCATACAGACTAGCAGTCCATTGGAAACAGGATGAAAGCATGAAGGTTAGATCTGAGAAGAGGGCGGCAGTTCTTCATGCACAGCTTTTGTTAATCTTGATTTTGTTTTGTTTTGTTTTCAAAAATAAAAACATGGGAAACCAAGATCAAATGATGGTGGACAGGAAAGGTGACATCATCAGCCAGAAAAACACCAGAAGTGCCTGAACGCCCTCATTCAAGTCCAAAGGTGCTAGTTTCTTCAACAGCTGTCAGCAGCTTTTCATACAGCATAGAGTATGAGGGGTAAGGTGGAAGATCCAAACGGTTGAAACATGTGTGTGCCCTGCAAAAGGAAAATATGCTACATGTTAAGTTTAATCTAAATAACCTGAGAAAATAAGTACTGAGAGAAGAAATTTCTACTGAGACTCAAGACATTCAAGTTCATTCAAGAGAGAGAATAAGAAATTTTAACTATTAAACTCTTAAATTCTGTCAAAATCTGAGGTGCTGAAATGTACATGCACGTACAGATGAGTATTTGAAATAGAACACAGAAGGCTATATCACCATAACATCATTCTCTGCTATTCCTGCATTAGATGCTGCATGCTGCAGGGATCTTGCAGGGATTTTCACAGAGGAGAATGCTGGAGGTCACTGAGGGGTCTAGGCCCTGATAGAAAACTCTACTACCACAATTTTGGTTGCTTTGAAGTTTGTTTTTTAAATGCAACATCCAGCATGAGCAGCTAGTAAGTTTTGCACCAGTGGACAAGAATAATGTCATTAACTATACTGACAGAACAGGCTCTGCATGTGTTCATAATTGAGGCAGCGCTGACTGGTAAAAGACCATTCAGATATCTGCTAACTGAAGAAGGAAGGTTGCTGAAAATGTTCCTCTAAGTCAGCTGTTGGCCATCTGCTGCAAGTCTGGACTTTAAATGTCATTTATTTGTAGTAGCCAGGGCAAGAGGAAAATATTTTGTGCAAAGCAAGCTGCCAACTTGATGATCCTCTCTTCCTCCACTTCTATCATTGTATTTACCCCCAGTTGGCAGCACCTTCAAAAGAAGCCATGGAACGGGTTCCAGACATGCCTCCACCTTGTTGCAGCTTTTCTGGTAGCAGCAATTAGACCCAGATGCCCACTGTGGGAAGTGCGATACAAAAGTGAAGCAAAGAATCAGTCCCTGCCCCAACAGTTCATCAATTTCAACTGACTGGAAAACTGTAGTGCTCATTCAACAAACCGGGAGGAGAAGAGTCCATTTTTATTAAAATAGTTTCTTTTTTCTCAGTCAGCTTGGAGCTTTTACATGATGCTAGAAATACTTCTGCTCCCTCTGATCAATGTGAATTGACAAAACCCTCCAGAAGGAAATGTAGCCGTAGTGGATAACAATGTCTAAGCTTCTGTCCCCTAGTGTTTTTAGAAGCTGTGAAATTGTTTTACTTCTATCTTTGCTACCTCATACTTTTAATTCAATGCTATTTCTTCAAAATGGAAGCATAAGAGCTATCTTGGAGAAACTTTAAAAACTGTGCTAGTCATCTCTTGGGCCACCCACAAAGTGAGAAAAACTGATACTGGTAGATGGGCTGGCCAAAGACTTGCAGATTCAGAAGGAGAGTTTTACCAAGCACCAGTGGTGAATCATTAAAAGCAATCAGGTAAGTGAAATAGCCAAAGGCATGTAATCCTCACTGCATCAAAGAATGTCAATTAGGAGAGCTTTTACTACCCCTTTTCCCCTTCTGAATGAAGATTTGTTAGCTGCTCACAGTCAGAGAGAGGCTATAATAAACACAGAACTTGTGGAAATGAGCTGGGAACATGTGAGTTAGTGAAAAAGGAACGTTAATAAAGCTATTATTTAATACTTCTCTTGAAATTAAACATGGCAGCTCATGTGTATTAGCCATGAGCAGCCCTGTACTCTTTACTGTTTATCTCAGCAATCTTTGGCAGCTTAAGTTGTTTCTACAATCCATTGCCAATACATATCAACCACTGGGAGTTAATTAAGTGAAGGATTCTTGTAGTCCATTCAGAACATGTTTATTGTGGGCAGGACAGCAACATTCAGAGACAGCTGGTCTTGAAGAGCTCAGCTGCCTGGCTCCAAAACTTGAAGCAGCATAGTCATGGTGACTTAGGTGTGGATTCTGTTTATGTAACTTTTCTGAACATAAAGTACTATCTCTGTGTGGTGCTTAATCGTGGCACATTTAACTTTATAAGTCTAAAACATCTCAAACATGCTGTCATGCATCCTATTGTGTGGTGCAGACGTATCCACAGCCACTGATTCTGGTGTTTACTTTCTTGCGGACATTCATCTCGACTGATCATTATTCATCTCATTCCATAATGGTTATGAAACAACCTTGCAGTGCTGTTGACTTTTAGTCATCCTTGACCTAATCAAACTCAGAAAAAAGACCAATTCCTCTTCCTATTATGAGGTTTACAGAAGTGGGCTCTTCTACAGAAGGTCTCCAGGAATTTATTATGGGGATAATCTATTACAAAGAGGAATAAAAAGTTAACACATCCAGAAACACTGATGCATGTTGCCAAGCAATACTGTCATGTTCTCCAGTTCAACAACTTTATAGAATGAAAACCTTTCACTCAAAGACTTGTCATCCAATCAGAAAACTAATTTTCAGAAGTACTATGCACGTTAGGTTCGCACTTCTACCTACATTAGGTACAAAACACAATATATTGTTAAGGGCAAAACCAGAGTTCAAATTCTGGTCTCTGAAACTCATGAGGATCTACTGCAACTCTGATAATGCCACAGAAGCCTACTCAATCTTACAACAAGAGAATTCCTTTCAAGATTGTCAGGTATACATTCAGCAATGGGCCTTTCTGGTTCTTTGCTGCAATGGTCAGACATGGTGTCCACCTTTGTAACTGAACAACATATTCTGCCTCACCTGAAATAAGAGAGAGGGTTGACTGGGATTTCTCATTCGGTGTTCCCTCTCTCCTCGGATTGCTGTGCACAGCTCTTGCAACTGAAAGCTGAGACCTTTCTTTTCCAAACCAGACTAATGGCAAATTGCTCAGCCTCTAATCTGTGTGATGGCAAGGGCATCACACAGGGCATTTTCCGTAATATTCACTGTTGCGTAACTCTGTGCCTTGTCCTCCAAAGGGGTAAATTCCTTCTAAATGGTGTTGACCTCCTACTACTGAACCCAGGGAGAGTGACTACAGTAAACATAATCCAGGGGACACTTGCTGCACATATTGGGGTGAAAATGTTACATCAGCAGTGCAAGAAACAGTCACAGCAATGAGAAAAGTCTTTCTTCCCTTCATTAAGCCTCCTACCACATAAGCCTGCTGACATGTGAGAGGGTGTTCAGAAAGTGAGAGGTCTGGAATAAGAATTATATTGGTAAGAGCTTTTATGGAAAGGATTCTGGCTTCTCTAGAAGAAAATGTAAAGTCATGTAAACCAACTCTGACCCTCATGTGCCCTCATCCTCCAGTAAGTAAAGCAGTAAATGGACCACTTAAAATTTCATTCTTCCTGACAGTCTGACTTTATTGCTCAAAGTAGTTCTGGTGGGTCTGAACCTTTAATCTTGCTCACTGTTCACAGTGCTATTTCTTTTCTTCTAAGAATTCTATCTAAAAATTATGACTATAAACTTTTAAGATTTTTGCATTCTTCTTTTCTTTGTCACTTCCTTTAATCCCCATAACAATGAGAGTCCAAAGGCAGTGAGTCTCCACAGAACCCCTTCTTATTTTACTTACAGCTTGAACCTATCAACTAAAATAAGACTTGTATTCTAACATATCCATGCCTGTCGGGCCAAAACTGGGCATTTCTCCTTTTCACCTGGCTTCATTTCGATGAACCCACAAACTCCTCTTTGGTCAACCTCAGGACCCACAGGTATCAACTTTTGTCTGTAAGAAGGAACACTTGCATGCTGTCTGGGAACCACTGCTTAATAGATGAATGTAGATTTGCAGATGGTATTTCTGTTGTATGTGAGAAAAGAGGAAAGAGAAAAGGAGTGGGACAGAATGATAAAAGACAGCAAATCACATAGACTCGGAGCACTGGGAAGGAAAGAAATGAGAACAAAGTTCTTTGTAGTCACACAAAATCTTTTTTTAATTGCTATATGGGATTCTGGGGTGGTTAAGTACTTGATCATCTAATAGAAAGGGACAGAATTATCTTACAGAAGATCAGATATTTACTAGGACTGGTAATATTTATCATACAAAACCGACAGATCAAAGTGTAGTTGCAGCACAGCACTGCTGGAGAAAGTGACCTCATTGCATCAAATGTGATTACTTGAATCACTGGGATACATGCCGAGGTCCTTACTTAATTGATAAACAAAAATAACCAGGGAGCTGACAGGAGTTTTGGCCACCTGAGGAGCACAATCAGAAGATAAGGCAGTGCCATTTGTAGGCACTGAACACTTCTGCCAGCTAGCAATTTAAGAGAAGGGAACTGTTGCCTCCTACATCTATACCAAAAAATACTGCTAGTTCTTTGCACTGGCTTGTTACTGGGCCAGGAGTTCTGCTCCCACAATGTCAGATGAAGCTACGTTATTCCAGATAGAAAGCCCATGTCTGTTCATTAATGTTTGGGGGGGAACAAAACATCAGTTCTTGTGGAACTACGGCTAAAACTGGTTCCATGTGAAATATCTGTACGACCAAGGAAAGGTGAAGAGAGGCTTCATGCTTCAGAAGAGACTACAGCTGGAAGAATTCTCCATCCATCTCTACTCAGGCAACCAGTTACGAGAAGTAAAATAGGTAACTTCTTTGTTTTGAGAGAAAGCTTTTCATATTAGATAGGGAGAGTAAAACTCAACCTTGATGAACAAGTGGCTGAACTTGTTATTTCATATGACAAACTACATCAGTTTGGGAGAAACCATGCTGCAGATTTGCACTGAAATCTGTCACTCTCTTTGGAACCTGCTTTAGGGTCATTATCTAGAGATCAGGGATTAAAGCAGCATCTCTGATCTGTATGGTACCTTGACTTTCTAACATGTGTGATCTCAAAGTAAATGTAGATAGGAATAATGTGTCTGGTACGCACACACACTCCAGAAAAAAACCCCACTGGTGTAATCTAACTCTTATTTGTCTTAAATGAAGATATTACACCACTATTACCCTGTTCACGTAGGGCAACTGCTACTGATGAACAAGTCTACCGATTTAGAATGAAGCTACCAGATTCTCATCCTACCTGAAAAAGTCTTCCTTATCCTCACTGCTTTCAAGAAGCAGTGTTATGCATTACATATTTACACTTTGAAAAGTGTTGCATTTTAGAAATTTACACCAGGTCTCTTTTCTGGGACTGCCATATTGCTGTCACATATGTAAAAGCATGGCTAGTTTAGATATTATCACATCTTTGCTCACTATCAGCGATTGGTAGTTGCATGCTCCATTGCCAGAATGTAAGGACGAGATGTAAGGGAGAAGCGTCTAACTGCTTCAGCCATCTGGAGCAGGAGTGAGAGAATACAGAAAGAGCCCTGAACTCTCCTAGCAGAGCTAGAAGTTATCTTGAAGTAAAACAGCTGAAAACCCAAAGGGCAGACTAACCTATCCCCAGTGACCCACTGGATGTCAAGAAAGCCAAATGCATCAGCTTTATGCAAGATTCTGTAACACCCCTTACAGCAGCACATATATTGGGTCAGGGCCTAAGAAGTATGGGGCTGGTAACCTAGGCACATAAATGACAAAATCTTATGATTCCTAAGACATAAGAAAGCTGGGGTTTTTTTCCTAGGACTTTGAAAACATGGACCAAGGGTAACTCTTACTGTGAAACTGTAGGAATTGTTTGAGGGAGAAGAGAATTTGTTGTGGTTTGTTTTAAACAGCTAATGTAAGTTACACTCATATCACGAGGGCCAAAAGGCCTACAGGATATGACATGACTTTTTTTAAGCCTCTAAGTCTAAGTAAATACATAAGTTAGTCTAAATAAACATGAGAAATCCATAATCAAGCATTTAAAAAAAGAATTTAAAATAACATTTATTTAGTTGCTTAACTAAGGATTTAGGGAGCCTCCAGGTTCAGCCTGTGTGTTTTATGTATTTCTTAACACAGTGTATACTTGGCAGCACCCCATAATTTTATAAAAATGCAGGTAATAATTCATGGTGATCAAGCTGTGTTTATTCCCCATGAGCAAGTGTTGTTTCTTTTTCCCCTGGCTAAAATGAATGCAGAGATCTAAGACTTCTAAAAAGTGCTAACAACTTTCACCTGGAAAAGAGGCCTCTTTCAGGGAGAGCAACAAGTCTGGTGATCAGCAGGCAAACATAAAGTCATTAATGTGAATATCTCAGGGCTAGCTGAATCTAGGTCATAAGTAACGCCTAGGTTCACAAAGAAAGTTAAGCAGAGCAGAAAGAGGCCAATTATCTTTTCAGAACTTGATGGGTCAGCCCAGGGCATTTTCCATGCACATGCCAAGGCCCACCCTCCCCTCTCACCCCTTTCCATCCCAGAAGGAGTGCAAAGAGCTCTGCAGAAATGCTGCACAAATCTGTTACTCCTAGCTGCTGTCTGGCTACAGGCAGGAGTGCCCTTGGGCAGCTCTGAAATCCTTACATAGAACCAGACTATATACTGCTGCAAAGGGAAGATCTGGCCTACACATAACAAACTGTAGTTCTTGGGATTTCTTTCTGTATTGCTGGATGAAGCTTAGAGGGCATGAGTCATCTCACTGACCTTACATGTTTTCACCTGGTTTTAGATCTCAGAATGCCTACACCTAGCTTTCGTGTAGGTTCTAGTTCTCCATATAGTCTCTGTAGAGTATGGTCAATGGATATAAATCAGAACATACCAGCTGTGATTCAAGCAAGCTATTTTAAAAGTTTGTGTTCAGATGAAATTAATTATGTTCAGATGAAATTAATTGTGCCTTAAAAACACTTACCTGCCTTTTCCTGACTTTAGAGGGAGTCCACATAAGATGTCAGCTCTGAATGTCTGCTGATGTAGTGCCCTGGTCCAGCTCCTGCACCTCCCCACTGCATAAACAAGGGCTCGCACAGGATTGGACTAAAAGGGTGACCATATCTGGACTTTCCAGAGGACTCTGGAGGTCTGCTCAAGACCATGTCTTATATAGTATGCTTCTGAGTAAATAACAGGGATGGCAAGAGACTAGAAAACCGGACCAGACCCATTGTTAATTGATTGTCTGTATATATTTGCAAGGTCTGTCAGAAGAGATTTTTTGCTCTGTGCCACGAAAGTAGCCTCATTTGGACCACAGCTAAAAGGAAAATATAAGAGCAGGAAGAAACCTGTTTCTTTGGAGGGCAAACTTTATGTAAAAGGATCCTGTAGTAAAAGTATCTCAGAGGTGCTGAGATGCTGCCCCATGAAAAACGCTCTGCGATCTGAATGGGGCAGAGCTTCAGGCATAGGTAAGGACATTCAAGAGGAGGTGACTCACTTCAGTGAGGAAGGATGAGTGCTGGTCACGGATCAAGCGCTGGAGCACAACTCAAAGCTGAATGTATTGCTGGCAGTGCCATGGCTCTCTTGGGTGGCCTTAGGCAAGTCAGACCATCCCTCTGTGCTGAAAAGGAAGATGACTCCTCCTTTGGGAAGCACTGTGAAGTCTGTTAACTGTGACATCATGGCTCATTGGCTCCTAGTTGGCTGACTGAACCAGGTGTAACAAATTGGGTATTATCACCACATGGTCTGAAGACCTTTCACTAAGCTTCTTGTGGTGAAAAAGTGAAACCATCAGAGCAAATGAAGGGATTACACTCATGTCTCTGGCCAAAACTCAGACAGATTCTGGCTTTCATGCCTCTGTAAACTCAGAAGTATTTTTACTACTATTTTGCAAGTAAAGGGAACAGAATCAGCTGACAGGTTCCTGCTGGTCTGGATCTGTTCCAGAATTAAAATAAGAGAACTAGGTTTGGACCTATGGAAATCCTGATCTTAACCATTTCCCAGGATTCAAAGTAGTTTAAATTGAGCCTGCAAATTAAAGGCAGCAAAAGAAAACAATTTTCACTAAATGTAATTACAGAACAAACTGCTAAGTTTTTTTGCTGTTTTAAGATGTCCTTTCTGTATTCACTATCTTTCACTGACAGGGAGATGCGACAAAGCACCAGGCTTACCTTTCTCAAATCACTTCTGTGTTTGTATCCTAGTTGGGACATACCTTGGCAGGGAGGTTATCTTCCCCCATTTTTCTATACAGAAGCGCCGTAGCCCATTGCTCCCTCGGAGAGCTGCAAAGCCCTCGTATGGCACGCTTGATGTTCCAGTGACAAACTGCAACAACCGGAGTCTCTGCTCATTGTTAAATCTCTCCACTGCTGCCCAGAACCACCGTATTACTATGTGTCCATCATGGTAACCTAAACCAAAAAGCGAGAGAGCAAAATTTAAATCTCCCCCACTAAGTGGGAAGTGTAACACTGAAAAAAGTTCTTACTCCAGCTAAAAAGATCCTGACCTAACAATGTATCTTGTTTTTGATGAGAAGTAGGTCCCAGCCCCTATCTTGTCCTGTCTGTGGATACTATAACATTACTAACTCATCTGAAACTTAAATATGTATTTCAGGTACACTGGCCTCTCGCAAACCCCTTGGCAAGAACCAGGGTTAACTGCATGAGATACAAAGACCAACTGTGATATGCCACATAGTGCAAGTCCCAACAACTTAATTTCTGGTTCCCACAAAAATTCTCTTTTGGATTGAACTAGTGTTCAACATATGGAGAGGAGTTTGCTGCTGCAAGCCTGTCCCTGGCAAACTTCCCACCTGAGGGACTCTGTGCCTTGGTTTGTGCTAGTCCAGCATAAACCCAGGCTGAATCTGTTTCAGTAGCTAAGCAGAAAGGAGGAGAATAACTTCAGGGACCAGCTGTGCTTGTGGTAAGCTGTGTATTTCAAGGTAACACAAAGGCTGGGCAGTGAGCAGCAAAGACTTAAACCTTGTATTTCAGGGGAGGATGTGTAAACCTCAGGGACGTTCCTTTTGTAGTGCAAACTGGTGGATTTCACGTTTATCCATCATCCAAGACAGGTTGGATGAATCATGCTCAGCATTTAAAGCAAAAACAGGCCAAGCAGTAGAGGAGAAGGGAAAAATTCCAACTTGACACAGGTTAGGCTGAGGGCATGGTTAAGCAAGATCTGTATGTTGTTGAAATGTAATTGGGAACTGTGAAATTCAGCTCTTGAATTCAGCAACCTGCTGAAGGGAAGTCAAGAGGACTTGTGATACTACTTTCTGTGAGGCCAGGAGTGCATTCCCAGTCATCTTTGAGTAAGTAACTTTTAGATAAATACTGCAAATCGTTTTCAGTCCATAACAGTCAAAACTCCTGTTAAGTTGGTAGGAACTGAGTGGGTAAAAATCTGGATAGAAGCAGCAGAAGCAATTTCAGTATTATTACATCTGTTGATCCAAACCTGAGATCTTACTTATTTCACGAGTAACTCTTCACAAAAACTTCCAGAACAAAATAGGGCACTTCCCTCAGGAAAGACAAAAGGAAAAGATGGATCAAGTGTTCCATGCTTTAGATTGAAAACAGTCAAGGTATTAGTAAGCATCAGCAGGCAGTTTACCTCCACGATATTCTGTGTTGTTACGCCAGTCATTGAGGTCTATTTCTGCGGTGCCAGCTATAACCAGCTCCAGTTCTCTGGCATCAAAAACAGAGACAAGCCTGGAGTCTACAACCTGGAATGAAAAACACTTGTAAGCACAATTTCAGACTGGAAATAAAGTAGAAGCACTGACTCCTAAACCTATGACTCTGATGGCCAGCTCTTTATTCCGACGAAGCCTGCATGCTGACAACTAACTTCCATAAATATGGGCTCTTCTTCAGGGAACCTGCTGGTGCATTATGCTGCAAACAACGATGACACATGAGATTTAACCAGAATGAAACAATACGAGTGACAGAGCATAATCTGATAGGACATAATCTCTTCATTGCTATATTCATTCTGACAAGTGATTTTGATAGTCAAACACTGGATTTGTAATATGGACAATTTTTTTTTAATCTGTTTTGCATTGGAATTTGATTACGATTGTGTAGGAGTGCCCTTAGACCTTCATCTACTGAAGATGCAGATGAGGTTTACTTTCTTCAGTATGGGAAACCAAAAGCTTTAACGGCCTGCAGTATTCACCAGGAAAAAGCTAGCAAGCCATACTCACAGTTAAGTACACAGTGTAGAGTCGCTTAGCCAACCCCTTTCAACAGGGAAGGACTGATCAAGTCTATTCAGCTACAAAGCCACCCTCACTGGCTTCCACCCCAGTACATGTCAGTGCACAACTGCTTGGAGCCATCAGTTACTGGTATCATTCTGCATACCCATTATCTGCTGTTTCATTTTCCAGAGTTGCCATACTTTCAGTTTATTTCCCTCTGTGAGAGAGCCTTCAATTTCTACTTATGTTATACAGCTGTCAGGGCAAGATATGTGTTTGAATATGATTAGGAAGGAATGAGAACAGGTGACTACATGGGTCTGTCAGCAGAGCCACAGGTTTCCACCCAGTCTTTGGCAGTCCTTGTAGCAGCTCTGCCAGAAGGATGTTCTTGGATTGAGGTCTTCAATGAAGATAAATTAGCAAAATCCAGGGACAACAATGGAACAATGTCCATGAATACCAGCAAGATAACAGACTGCGTCCTAGGAACAACTTTATTGGAATGAGTCCCTCAAGATAACAGTGTGTCACACCGGCTCCTCACTGAAGTGTACAATTCTTCACCATGTTCTTTTCTATTGCAGCAGGGTAAAACAAAATGTGCAAATGCCTACTTCTCTTACTATGTTAATGGAAGGCAGTTATCCCCCTTTACTCTGCTCTTTTGAGACCCCACCTCGAATACTGCATCCAGTTCTGGTGTCCCCACCATAAGAGGGACATAGATCTGTTGGAGCGCATT
>JANHGN010010721.1:13360-52947 GCA_024605025.1 Megaceryle maxima
CAAGGCCAAGTTGGACAGAGCCTTGTGTACCCTGATCTAGTTGAGAGGCGTCCCTGCCCATGACAGGGAGGTTGGATGAGATGATCTCTAAGGTCCCTTCCATCCTAGGCCATTCTGTTCTATTCTGTTCTGTATCTTCCTTAACTCTTGATCATTATGCTTTATCATATTCAGAATACACATTTATTTCCTTTCTTCCTTAATGCTTCACATGTAATACCCAATGTTCCTGTATCTACAGATCCAGGCACTCCAATTCCTTGCCATCTGTGTATGTTTAGCTATTTCCTGGAGTAGCGATAAAGCAGTTTAATCATGGGGTCATCTCATTCAGATGAGGAATGGGAAACTGTGGAGCATCATTTTGTTACTTACTTCGTAGAAGCCACGGACCAGGGCCTCTGTTTGCTGAACCACTCCTCGTTCCACTCGCCACTTAACCATCCTCTCAATGTACTCTTTTTTGTTCTTTTCTGTCACTGCTGTATTTGCCCCTCCAGATTTCAACTCTCTCTCCGTCACCTACAGAACAAAGACAAATGGTGGTGTAGGGATCACACTGTGTTTCAAATTTAAGTTGTACTTTGAAAATATAAGTTAAAGCTGTAACAGCCATATTTCTAGTTCAGGCCTCTTCTCCATTTGAAGTAGGAACAAAAAGGACAATGATGAGAGATACCCCATCAGTCCTAGCTCCGGCCTTATCCCCAGCTGAAGCTGGAATGACCTCTAGGTTACTCTACCTTTAGGTTACTCTGAACTGTACCAGCAAAGACTGATCAGAGCGCACCATCCATAAGCCATATACAATGTGCCACTCTGGCCCATATTTTCATCCTCTTCTCCATTCTCCTCGCCTAGGAGCTGCACAGAGGGTGACAACCATACCAGCTTGCTACTTGCTGTAGATTACCCAAGCAACAGAATAGGAAACAACAGGATGGAGAGACAATCACAGTACTGGAACAGACAGACTGTTTTGCCAACTGGAAGGGATAGCAGTTACCCTTCTCTGGGTGCTGATAAAAGCCTTTACTCAAAAATGCCAATAGGTAAACAAATTATCACAAAATAAATACTCCCAATACATTACCTAAATAAGACCTCTACAGCACACCCTGCACAGAAGAAAAATATAGTCACTGTGGGAATCAGAGTTTTGTATCAGCCATCCAAACCTGGGAAGTGTTTGTACTGTAAATACCTTTTTTTTTTTTTTAAACCAAGAGCTACAACATTTCATTGCATTTTAATGGTTAATTTACTTGGCTTGGGCTCCAAAGGCTTAAGATTGAGAAGGGATTTAAGGAATAAATCTAGATTCTAACCAGCAAACACATACTCCTCCTCACATGTGACAGAACATAATATTTATCTTGCAATTATTTTCACATTCACTCTAATGGATTTAAAAGCAAGACTGTTTTGATCTCCTCTTCCCTTTTCTGCTGCTATAACAATGATGTCTACCTCAGATAGTAAATGAGCTGCAGGAATATTAATTATTTGTATTATTTACATATTATGTACATTGTTATCTATTTATTAGCCCATGGACAGCACACAGAATATATGGTATTTAGGTCACTTTGCTTGAGGGACCTGTTGTAACATTATGAACTATGGAAACACTGAATGAGTCATCTAATCTGTAGCTTTGTTGAGAAACAGCAAGAACAAGTAAGGTGGGATGTGCTGAATTAGGAATTCTTAGCTGGTTCACGTTAAATTCCCAAATGCAAATCACTGCATCACCATTATACAATCAATGCTGCATTGTCCAGAGGCTAAGACTCTGGCCCAGCTGCGCTGTTGTATTCTTCAAGACTATGTGGTGTTAAGATACATCTGTCAAAACCAAAGACTAAACGTTGTTGAACTTTAACCATAAGTCCAGATGTTCTAAATCCCCTGCAAGACTTCCCACCACCACCTAGACATGCTGGTGACAACTTCTACTTCTCATTATCTATATAATCTCAAATACAATTAGTTATCTAGGATTGGAAGCAGGCAATCTGTAACACTTGTCCCTGTTTTCACTTTATTGCTCATAGAGGCATTAACCTCAGCTGTGAGCTAGAATTCAGAACTGGGTTTGAGAGTAACAAGGAGACATTTCAACCAATCTACTCCATTCCTTTTACCTGACTGGAGCAATTGCCAGGGCTCAGAGATAGGCCATATCTACTTATAGAGCTCAGGGATAGGATTGGAAGAACACTTTCTACTGGGTAGAAGCACGAGAAAGCAATTAAGAGTCACCAGCAACTGATACCTCTGTCTTACAAGTGAGATTCTCAAATTGGCATCTGGTCTCCACCAGTAGAAATATGTAATGCTTGTTTTGACATAGTATCTTTGCCATTGCAGTAGTGCTCTGGGCTCCAGTATGCAAAAAGACTAGAAGTCCTCAGCAGTAAATTCTAATAAAAAGGTACCAAGAAAGAGGGTTGGGCCCAAAAGGCTTAAAAGCTAAATATATGTCAGAGATGGGACAAGGAAGAAAAAATAAAAGAATTAGTGACTGGTCCGTAATAAAGTCATTGTGGAAGGAGAACAAAAGGGCTGCGACCCATCTACCACACAGCTTCTCAAAGAGCCTCCTTTTCTTGTTTCCCTTACACAACCCTTGAAATCCATCTTCCCAAATATTACCAGAAGTCCCACTGTGATCTACACTTGCACATGTATCCAGCAAGGCAACGCTCAGATGGCATTTAAGTGTTCAGATACTCTCTGCATGCAAGAATTTCCAACTGGGATCCATCTGTGGGCACAAAACGTGATGGCAATCTTTTCGTTGTTTTGTTGTCAGCACTTAGCAAATTTCAGAAGGGGAGGGAATCTCACTTTCACTTAGGGCTCTTGGATTCTGACAGTTGTAATTCACAAGAACCATTTTTTCCCCCATCACTAGATCTAGCAATGTTAGTGTCTAGTACATAGGAGATAGAGTACTAGACAACATGTGAACGGGCACCAAAATCAGGCTGATAGTATTTTTTTGCTTTCATTTCACAGTATCTACAAAAGATTGTGATTTTTTTCTGTTCTCTTTGGAGCCATCTCTTGGCTTCTACAACAGACTCCTATGTGATTGTCTAGCTTTTTTTTTTTTTTATGTTGGGGAGAGCATAACAAGTAATTAAAGTGCCAAATGTTACCTTCAGGTGCATCAAGGCAAATCAGGTTGAGATTGTTATTCAACTTTGTAGTCTTCCAGTGTAAATACAAACTTGTCTCATCTGTCTCTGTGAAATATGTCTGTATGTTTCTGCCTGTCTTTGTATATTAGTCTTATATAGCCATACCTTCCAGGGAAACCACTGTACTGTCAACTGAATGTCATGCAAGCTCTCAGCTCAAAGGCACAGGAAAAACCGTTGCATTTAAGCCCATGGAAAAACAGTGTTATCATTCCTACAGAGGCTTCTTACTTCAATTCTTCTGCCCCATCCTTTTAAATTTCATCCATCCTTGACTCTGCTCATCCTTCACGACCTTGTACTATAAGCAGACTAAATTCAGTTTTGAAAACATCCCCTGAAGTCTTGCTTGCTTTATGTTACTCTCAAGCTTATAGCTGAGCAGCCCTTTTACTCTTAGGGCCAGAATTCCTCCCCTCAGACACTAGTCTGACTCTCCCCTAGCTCACAGAGCTACCTTAGCTCTGTGCAAATTCCTCCTGTTAAGTTTATTTTCAAGGGCTAAGAACCACTCTCTGTATATTCCACCTGATCTCTCTGCTCCCTTGGACACTGTGTGTCTGCTCCTTACACAAGGTACCATCCATCCCTTGAGTTTCTGCAGTATTTGGTGAACCTGGCTCTTCAGCCTCTCTGTTTTTCAGCATCTCCTTGGAGGTCCTTAATCTTGGTTTGAATATTGCTTTCCAGAGCCAGTTATATTCTAGTAGGGGTTACAACAGCAAAGGGGGCTTCAGTGCAAGCCAAAGAATTCCACAGGAGACAGATGTTCTGGTTGCCAGTTTGCACTTAAGCCAGGGGTTGCACCCTATTTAATGCTCTAGTTACCCAGATCAGCTAGGTTAAAGTGAATTGTCTGACTAAGGTTGAGTGGTAGAAAGCGTAATAAATGGGTGTACATACCAAGTTGTTAAGTAGGTGCAAGGTAAGTAAGAGACACAGAATCTAACAGGGAGATATCAGACAAAATAATGGAGAGAGCTGCCAGGTCTTACACCACCTGCCAAATGTTTTTCTTCCCCCCTAGCACCCCATCCTTTCAGTCACATCAGCTTTAAGTTACATTGCTTGCATTCACTGGATGCCACATATGTGTGAACTACACCCTGGAGAGAAGAGCTGCACTCCACTTCAGAGAATTCCTCATGCTCATCAGTGTGTGGCTCAATAGGCCTGTAGGGGGGCTGGTATTTTATATTATATACCCTGAGAATAAACATCTGCATTGAAACAGGTGGCTTGAAAGAAACAGAAGGTAGGAGAAGAAAATGTTATTGAAAGGCTAAAGCATCTGTTTTGACAGAAAGATGTTCATCATGCTCAACTCTGTCAGCTTCAAATTTCCTTTTCAGATGTTTCGCATAGCTGCACTCACCTGTCCAAACACCTCCTCATTCACTGTGAAGGTGAGATCCAGGATATCTGTGATGTTATTATCCTTCATCCACTGCAAGCTCTGATGGAACTCTTCATCCAGGTACTCTAAGTCACTTAAATCACACGGCCTGATTACGAGGCAAGAAAAAAGATGTGGCTGAAGATATGACCCCATGACTATTAGCAAGATGACTTACTGCTAAGAATGTGAACAAATTCATGCCAAAGTTGGCGTTCGTTTGGTTTTGTTAACATCAAAGCCTGTTACACAGACCCTCTTAAAGCAGTTCTGCAACCGTCTGCTTTCCATGGCTGGGCTCAAGGCCAAATCTGTTGGCTGCCTGCACTGTTGGCTGTCAGAAGGCACCCCTGGGGCTTGATTTTATGCGTATCTTCAGGATGCCCCGCACTTCAGAGCACATGCTTACCTCCAGTGCGGATGGGCCCCACCGTGTTGTGCCTGGCTGCTTCCATGGATCGATTATCCTGGAGGTGAGCACACCAGACTGACATAAGACAGAACAGGCAGCCTAAACTTAGCTGATAAGGAGCCGGCCTTGTTTGCTTAAAGGGTAGGTGGATGTTATGAGCAGTCTGGTTTCAAATCCCCATAAGGGACAATAAGGATGCAGGGAGCACTCTAAGCTATTTCCAGACTAGCTCAGATGTAATACAGATATAAATGTTTGGACCCCAGCAATACTCATTGTTTCAAAAAAAACCCAAAACAACCAACAAAACACATGTTAAAGAACTCAAAGGACTGTTAAGATAAATATCTTTGCTGTTTTAGAATCATCTTAATTGACAAATGATTTCAGGTAAATTTTATTCTGCTTTTTGTCATTTAATTGCAGTCTTAACTTACTAAAGGCATTTTTTTATTGCTGTAAATTTTATGTACCTTGTCTTACTATAGACTATTAATTAAAGAGGGACAGATTGGTAAATAAAATTAACCTTATAAACTTGACATTGGAAGTAATGTATTACTGGTAGCTTCTGCTTACTGATGTAAAAGATAGTAGAAGACCACCAAGAAATATTCTCTGTTTCTATCTACATCAGCACTCCTAATTAACCTGGGTTGTGTTCTAGAATGAAAACCTCCACCAGTGAAAATCATGAGAAATCATGTATTTTTCTTAATATGACCTCCCTCCTTTTGTTGTTGTTTTGTTTTATTTCATCAGAAGTGCTTTTCAGTCTTCTATATAGTTGAAGTTTGATAACTTTTCATCAGTATTAAACTCTGGAATTTTGGGTCAGTACTTTCAAATGTGCATTCCTAAATTATATACTTATTATGCATTTTTATCAACATAGTATTTATGGAAAGCAAGTTCTTGGATAAAGTAAAGAAAAAATAAAATGTGTTTGCTTTCTATCACAGACCAATTAATCAACAGGAAAGAAAGAACTGGAAAGCATGCTCAGAGTGACTTCACAAAGGTCTGTGTCTCTGCAGGACTTGCTGCGGGATCACTGTTTCTGCATGGTTGAATGCTTATACTTACAGCCTTAGTAGTGCTTTGTAGAATGGCCTTGTGAAGAAAGCATCAAGAAGGTACTGATGAATCAGGGCAAGGCCAAGAATACGACCGCTGAACCTGAACCTAGAATATAAAAATGCAGAGTAAATGAAGTGTAACTCAAGACATTCAGCATAGAAACTTACACAGGTAGCAACTGGTTTAGTTTCTTACATTTACTCCTTTACTTATTTTTTTCTGGGCAGATACCTAACACCACTCCTTGTACCTCTGGTCAATAATGGATCCCTTCTTGATCCATCTTCTGCAGCACATATATGTGGAGCTGGCATGTTATATGCTCTCCTGTGCCAAACCAATAAACACTCTGAATACTCACCTTCTGTGATCTTTAGTTGAATGTTCTGGTACAGAATGACCCCATCAAACACAGTGTTTAGCCAGTGAAATACTGTAATGCTCCACCTCACCAGAAAACATACTATCAGAACAGCAGCAAAGGATATTTGGTGAACCAGTATATCCAGTTTCCAACTAGAAACACCACTTTCCAAGGTGGGGCTTTAAAATACTTTAAAAGGGTAGTGAATTGACTTTATAGGGGGAAACGGAAGTTCAAATAAGTTAACTGTTGAGATCAAGGACACACATTAAAACCAGTATCTAAAGCTCAGGCAAGCTGTCCCTAGACTGCTTTCTTAATGGTGATGATCAGCTGTCTTCAGAATTTATATACGCTTGTGTTTGGTTCTGTTTTCTAAGAACAACAACCCCTTAGTCCCACTCATAGTACATTCAAATAATGCTCTGCCCATTACAATGTAACTTGTGATGATGTTAATTTTTTCATTCTAGGATTACTTCTATGACTTACTAGATACTCTTCCATCAAAGCTGGTTTTAAATCAGTAATCTCAGGCAGAGAAACACAGAACTGGTGCTGAGCCCAGGTGAGTTTGAGTTTTGTAAAAACAACCCAAATCACCCATCCAAAATTTACTTATTTGTAAATTAGGAAAAGAAAATAATCCAACATTCCAAATGTGTGCACTCCAGGCCTCAGCTAACTGACATCACAGTGAAGTTTTGTTGCACAAAAGATGAAAGATCAAAAAGCCAAGAAACCATTCCTTCCACTACAGGAACCGGTGCAAAGAAGCCTATTGCATATGAATGAAACACGAGTCTCATTGTAATAAAAGCGGTGCGGAATATCCATTCAGTCAACTTTATGCTCATGGGACAGAACAAGTGCTTAGTATGTCAAATGGGGCACAAAATAGCATGCTGTGGGCCCAATTAGCATTTACATCACCACAGGAGCTGCCTCCCGGTCCCCTGCATCCAAGAAAGGTGCTTATGATATGCAGCTGACTGGCAACAGAAGAGTGATTATATTACCCCCTTACAGCTGTTTCCACAGCAGCAACAAAAGGCAGCTGTTGGGTCTAGTCAGGACCTGCCTCACTTCACTTCTGCTCCCTTGCAACATTTCCAGCAAGTAGCAATGAAAAGAGGGGGAGCCAGCACAATGAGAGCACAGTAGAAGCCAGACAGCTCAAATCCCAGAAGCGCTGAGCCTGTAATTCATCAGTTTTATAGCACCTTCAGGATCAAGTCCGTTTGTCCTAAATAACGCGTATCGGCTTTTTTGGGTTTGTTCTTCACCACCCTCATCCAGCCCTATACATTTTGAAGCGAACACTGCCTGAAAATATTATCAGCACGGGGTGTTCCTCACCACAGTGCTCACCCCATGGCTACTCGACTGTACAGGGCTAGGCTGTCAGGAGCCATTTGGAATAAGGTAAAGCTTCAAGTATATTGCCAAGAAAAGTCTCTAGAGATTTGGGAATGCTGTTTCTGCTAAGAAATTGCTTGGATGTATGAAGAGCGTCGGTTTTCTCCTTGCTGCTTGCATCACACTTCTGCACCTCTTGTGGACATTCGTGCAAAGGTGGCATGAAAAGGTAGTGCACCTAGATCAAGGTGTTTACAGTCACCAGCACTTGTTACGGTAGCTGGTAATGGCCAATTTAACTGGAGTCACTGCCTTACAGTGGAACTGTATGAAACATTCCAAAGGTCACAGACAGTGTTCCTGGATGAAAGGACTAAGTCCAGTGAGCCAGCCCAAGCAAATGTGGGCAGAGCAACTCTGGGTTGTGTGGTACATCCATCTCATCTTGCACCCATAGCCCTCTGGGACACACCAGGGCTCACTCAAGCTGACTGTGGTTTCACAGTCCCAGCTCTTGCAATGGTACTGTGTAAGAAAACAAGTCCAGTACTAACTGGTCTGGATAAAGGACATGAAATAATTAACAAAATGTTGCCACTCCTGGTACTTGTCAATATAATAGATACAAAAGCTGTGTTGCAGACTATATTTCTTGGCTACCACCCCAGCAGGCACAGGGCTTTGTGGCCAAAGCATGTGAGTTTTCCACCCTACAAACCCTTCCTCCCTGGCACACAGCAATATCATCTCTGCAGAGATTGACAGATATAGCCTTGCTATATCTGAAGAGTGGTGTAAGAGAAGGTGCTCTGGTCCCTTGTCCATTCTGGACAGGGCCCTGGGTCCAAAGGTGGCCCAGCAATGCACTAAGAAACACAGACCACAATAAGTCAATAGATACCTATCAAAAGGGAGGTGTTTGCTACTGTCCTCAAACAACTATACAGTCTCTCTGCATTGTGTCCACACAGTCCATCAGGCTGCCACCGTGACCTGTTGAGCATAACAGTCCCACTTAAAATACAGCAAAACTTACCAAAAAAAAGCAATGAGAAATAAATTGCCCTCCTTAAAAAAGCCAGTTAAAACAAACCCCAACTTTGGTGTTTATTTCTTTCTGACAGATTTAGAGCATGGGTGAGATTGGGAGGTGGGTGAGACAGTCCCTTCAGAAAAAAACAAGTTTTCTTGACAGAATAAGCAGCACAAAGGTAAATCCTGTCTGGAGGGCACATACCTTCCTTAAACCTGACTTACATTTATCTTTCCCAGGAAGTGTAAAATGCTTGATTTGTTTCTAGCAAATAAGATAGTTTGGGGGGGGGGGGAATGCGAGGTCTTGTCTGGCCCTTTCTTTCAACACCCTTCCCTTTCAGAGACACTGATTGAGCCTGAGTAACATACTCTGGCAGAGAAGGGAAACTCAGGAGGCAGTTAACGAACAGGAAATGGTGGAATGGGAGACAGAATTAACGAGCAGGGGAGCAGCTCTGGTTTGCCTGCCTATTGACACAGTTCATCCACTCAAAAAGGACATTGTGTGCACCTGCTTTCTGGCTTGTAACAACACTACTCTTTGACCCATTTGCAGAAGTTTCCACACTACCCAGCTAACTCACTTTCCTTCTGGAGGCTGCAGGTGCCCCTGAAACAGCCTGTTTTCACAACAGCCTGTTGCAAAATAACAGGCTTGTTGTTCTCCTCAGTGGGACTCTCTTGCACACTGGCTGCATGTCTGTGTACAGAGGGAGAGACAAATCCTCATGTTGTAGCAGCGACTGAACAATAAATTTTCCTCCCGTTGCAAGTGAGTCACAGGAAATTTGGTTTACTCTGGTCCTTATCATATAGCAACAGGGGAAGGCAGGACCTATAATCACCCTTTGCTACAGGGCTCGCTCTTAACTGGTTGAACGAACATAGCTCTACTTTTATGAAAGCCCTTCCTTGGATACAGATGGAGAATCATGTACCTTGACAAAATTGTCATCTGTGTGTACAGGGGAAGAATGGTTTTTATCATTCTATAGGGGATGCTTTGGTAACCATGCCTTGTGGGATAAATTTGCTATGGCATGAGAAACTTTTAAATTCTAAAAAGAGGAAGCACCTAATGGGATTAAAAAGATTGAAAATCTTGCAAACCTTATCTGACTCAAACATATCAGCTGGGTTTAAGTGTGCCCTTCTTGATGCCGTGTCGTGAAAAAATATTCAAAAGGCTTAAGTGAGATGAATGTAGTATGGTTCACATCAAATTTGAAAGAGTAATTTTCCCTTCATGAAACTACTGAAAACTTGCTTTCATCTGTAAGGCAAATTTTCACATTCTGTTGTACCAGTTCTAAAGCTTTTTGACTGTTTAATCGTGCAGATGAACTTTGGTCCTCTGAAAGACAAGGTGAACAAATGAGGCTGCACTGTGGTACAGGATTTCTGTCCTTGGCAGCTCTTCTAAGGGAGAATGATATTTGGCAGGTGGATGCAGCTGAAAAGCCTATTAGTCCTTCCACAGTAGGAGAGATTTGACCTAATCTCAGTCATTATTAGACATCAGAGAATCTAAAACCAGGAAAGTATTTAGAAAGGCCAAGTCATGGGAAAGTTTTCGCTCTGAACGTGCGTCTTATTAGACAACAGAGAATTCGGTCATGAAACCCAAATTGGTAGGAAAACAAGGCTGTAACCACCTGATATCAAGACACTTGTGAGCATTCTGGATGACAGAAAATACTGATTAAAGAAATTAAAAAATCATTCTTACCGCCTAAAATACTGTAATTTGCAATCTTGTGACTTGGGTCAGGGACACAACACGCAGAGGAAAACGTACTGATTCATGACTTCTGACTTTTAGTGGAATCACCAGCACTAGCATTGTTTAAATGAACAATTTTATAGATTTTTTTTTTTTTTTTTTTTAATGTAAGAAAGGTCTAAGAATGTGCATTTTGCAAAAAAGCTGACCAGATGGTTACAGCAACCCTGCTTGGCTTCATACACTACAAATTTTAAGCAAAACTGGCAGTGCATTCACCAGAGGTCTGTGTCTATGGACTAGTAGCATATATCCTTGTGTTGTCTCTGTGCAGGACATGACCAACATGTCCTATAACAAGCTACATCTACAGAACAATGACCTTGTAGATCTTCTCTATGAAATCCTGGCAGGGGATCAAATCCACTCCTCTATCAGCCTTCGTCAAAAAATGCCTTTCCTTAGCTTGGTGTGCACATTTAACCCCTCCTCACATCCATGACAGAAGATTTGTAGAGAGTCATGTGATGACGTGACATGATCTATTGTCAGAAAGGTTAGCTGTGTAGGCTGGGATAGCCAACGCCAGTCTGGTTATCTGACTTGCATCTGCAAACTTTGCAGGCCGCCTCTTTGGCACCGTGTCATTTGGTGTTGTGGTAAATTTGCTGTGCAGATCTGCAGGCTCAGAGGTAGATGCTGTGGCATTCCATCATGATGCCTCTTCACTTTAGGCATCTGATGAGCTCATGTGTCATTAATATGAAAGGAATGGCTCTTAAAAAGGCCAGGAGACAGAAGTCCACAAAGTCTGAGCACATTAAAGATAAAAGGTAAAGTAATTCCTAAATTAGTCCTGGAGGAGAATTCCAATATAAGGAGTAAGAACATTACTGTTGGCTTGTTTTTTTTTTTCTTATAGCCATCTCTAATATGAAGAATTCTTGGAGAGACAAAGATACAGTAAAGGGTCACCTATGTGTGGCATCTTCTAATGTTGTGCTGAGGACTTATCCTACCTCTTCTGGTATCTTACCACACCCACATCCCACCTCAGAACTTTGGATCCCCCTACAGTTCTTCTGAAGCAATGGTAATGACCCACCAAGTTTTGTTGTTTTCTTTTTAACCTCCTTTGTATTACATTCTAAATACTGCAATGATCTTATCTCATATGTGGTCAAAATTCATTCCATGTTTTCAAACAGTTACTGAGTTTTTGAGGGGAATCTCCATACTTCCTCATTATGAAATCATAGAAAAATCTGTCAGGTAAGCTTCATTTTCAGTCCATTTTCCAAATTAAAACTGAAAGGAAACACTTAGGACTGCTGACATGGAGCAACAGTTTGTGCAGAATTCCAACTTGGAAACTAATGGATGTTAAATAGTTACAGTCTACAGGGATTTATCACTGCAGCCCCTGCAAATGTTATAGGGACTCAGTAGAGGCTACATTCTATTCAGAGCCACGGTGTTTTATTCAGGTGGTAAAAGATGAAGGAGCGTATTCCACAAGTCCCTCTTTGATAATACTCTGTCTGCTTGCCATTCCTTGAAAACATATGAGATTTAATTATCTTTTAAAGGAAATTTGTAACGTTCATGTAAGAAAGCACTAGCCTTCCTTAGGCAGCCCTGATGATTGTAAAGCATATGGGAAGTGGAACAGTCCATCAGGCCTGCTTGCAGATTGTCATAAAATACAAAGAGGGTGTGCAGAGATGTGTAAAATGTATGTGCATCACCCAATAACTGAAATTAAACAGGGAAAAAAAAAAAAAAAAGAAACTGATTTTCTGAGAGAAAGGCAAACTGGTACAAATAAACTTCCATTGGGCTTCAAAGCCTGAACTGGTAATTCTCTTCAGGTTAAGATCTACAAGAGCGAGCATTCTCTTGCCAGCCTTCCTTTAGATGCTTTTGCTGGACACCTGGGTTTCATATGATGAGCGTGTTTATGGGAGTCAACCTCTCAGCTGATTGCTAAATTTTGCATAAATCTTCTGCTGCAAAAGGCCAGTGCAACACTGATGCTCCAATAAGTGCTTTCCCTACTTTTATTTTCTGGATCTATCTGCAAATGGAACACATTTCTGTTTCTCAGTACTAAAAAGTAACCACATGAAAAAAAGCTAATGCTTACAGATGATGGAAATGTGAATTATCCATGTCCCTCTAAATCTCTGGAGCTTATGTACCCTGAATTAGCAACTAAACCTCAAATAATTTCTGCAGATTAATTTACCAGTAACTGAAAAACAATGAGATAATGAAAACCTCATTGTTTCTTTATTTAACCTAATCAAATCCTTGAAGTCCTTTCCTTGCCTCTAACCTAGCTACGTTGCAAGTTCATTCAAAATGTCTTTTCATTGTCCCATTGTCCTGGTCTGAGTGAGAACAGAACTAATGCCGTTCAGTGATTTTACTTTTCAGCTCAGTTCTTCTAACTGCACTGTCTGAAGTCAGCAGCCTGTTCTCACAGACAGTGTCTGCTGCTGGCAGGGAGAACACCCCATGTTTACAGAGTTACTACCAAGGATTGGTGTGCAAACAAAGGCCATTGCTGGATCTCATGTACCACACTGCAGGGTGCAGACAGTAAAAGGCGGCACCTGCAGGGAGGAGCGGCCAGGACAGGTGGCCCCAAACTGACCAGCTACGGCTGCATTTGCGCAGCGCTGCATCCAAGTTATAAGCCGCATGCCGAGGTAGCTGTACTGGCTCCTTGCACATCAGCTGAACGGTGTCAGAAGTTATTGCTGCCGATACAGAACTGAGCGAATCCAGCTCTGAGACTTTGACTGTGTGGAGTCATCGCAGGCACACCAGCCTGTGTCATGGCTTGTCTGAGCAACAGAGACTCCAGGCACAGGAAATGGAGAACAGATTTCCAGTTGTGTCTTTATTCAGGAGCTCAATAAAGTAGATGGTCTCTATAACAGGAAATCGGTGTTATCTGTCATTTTACCAATAACAAAGAAGTTCCATGAATGTAGTGTTTCGGAGGAGGAGTGTGGCCAAGTGCTGGAGTGGCCATCTCTGCTTGAAGAGCTATCGGCCTCATGGACCACAATGTACAATCACCCTCCTCTGGGAGAACCCCTGGCAAAATACAGCAGCACAAACATGACTAACCATCAGAAAATGGGCTGCTTGCAGGGTCTAGCTTCTCTTGCTGGTACAATGGATAAAACACAATGCCCTGTAAGACTGCTGGCAAAGTCTCCTCCAATTCTGCCCTATAACTACCCAGGAGATGCAGACTGAGGCATGAACCACTGGCTAGAAGATGACAAACCTCTACATTCTGTGATTCCCAGGTCCTAGACTGTATTTTTGACTGACAGATCTCAAAGGGGCTTACAGAGGAAAAGCTTTTGGAAAAGTTTGGGGGGAGGGAGTACTTTGTAAACCTGTGAATTGGTGAAGATTTCTACATTGCATGATTTATGCTTGCTTTCCAAAGCTTTGCCATGTGTTGAAACAAACTGGTAAAGCCACAGGGGAAAATCCATAGATTTAGTCATCTGTGGATGACTAAATCATAGATTTAGACAAGAAGGCCATAAAAGCACAGGCCAAATGACTGCACATTTTCCTTCAATGGTTGACTATGAACGTTGAAGCCACAACAACTGACTTATTCTCAGTCAAAGGTGGCACATCCTTTCCAGTCTGCCTGGGGTATTTAAGCACGAGAGAGACTGCTCATCATAAACTCACAGGTTATCACCTAGGAATGTTTACACCACGTGATGAATCACAATGCAGATATCCTTGAGCTGACTGCAAACAGGGCATTTGCAGTGCAGACACGTGGACTCGCCACCCCCAGTCCAGAAGCTGTACACTTGGGTTTGCACTGTGCTGCAATTCAGCTAATGAACTCTGCCTCTCGAGATGAGGTTCCTTGACTGAGTAAACTTAGAAATCCACATACTAAAATTCAGACATGCTATTAACTGTTTGACAGTCTATTTTAGGTCTATTTTAGGTTTTTCAAATCATTAAACACCTCCAATGTTCATTAATACCAATGCAAACTGACAGCTCCAGTCCTCTCCTGGGAACATGCAGAATGCAGCAGATCTGGACCCTTGTATTGCTGTTCTGAAGTCCAAGAAACTTTTTTACTTTTTTCTTTATGAATCTTTCCAATTCAATTAAATCATTCCAGTAATTATTTTCCAGACTACAAGTCATAAGTTACAACATAAAAAGCTTCCTTTGATCAGACAAAGATACTGAATTTGGGGTTCTGTATTCTTGCCATTAAATACTTTTTTTTTGTTTTTTCCCCATAGAGGATGGACAACTCAGGATATTTCTCGTCCTTCATAATTTTATTGAGATATTGAAATATATTCCTGTCCCAAGTTGGGGCAAGATGACACACTTGATGTTGTCCTTCTCCCTTTAAAAACATTTAGATCAGATAAATTTACATTTTTAACCTTCCCTTTTTCTGTGTTTTAACATAACACTAATGTAACATACTGAAATAAAGAATAATTTTCAACAGGCAAATGAAACTTCTAACTTTCAAAATATCCCAAGGAGAGACCTGAGCAAAGAGAAATGCCTTTTCTACTCGAAAATACCCCAGATGAATATAGGTGATTTATTGAAAACCATTCTGCTCTGCAAGCACTCTTTCTTTTGATGTATGAATTGTGTTTAGTAATAAAAAAGGTTAGCTTGGGAATTCCTCCACTTGCTCTAACTGACTGTTCTTTATCTTACCAAAGCCTGAATAAAACATACCGAGAAATAAGGAGAGGCAAAGATGACTGAGCAATACTTCATAGTGACAGCTCAGTGTTGCCATTCCAGTGTGGATGCGACATGAGATACAAGGATATTCATCACTCCCTGGGAGTTTTTCACCATTACAAATAACCACACAATCAGTGCCCACCCTGACGCGTCCCTGCAGGCCACATGCTCAGGGATGGTGTGGATTTCACCCTTTCCTCCTTTACCCCATGCAAGGTGAAGACACTATAGAGATTTTCATGTGAAGCCTCCCATCCCTGGGCAAATTTAATCCACAGTGTTGCAAAAGACTAAACAGCCTTCAGCAAGGGGAAAAAAACCCATAAAGATTACATTTTAAAACCATAACAAAACAGAACATCCACCTTTCTCTCAAACCAAACTCTAATTATGGAAGCAGTGCTCGACACTGTAGGATTCAGAGAAGGGAAAAGGAGGAGAGACTGTGGAAGACATCTCTCTTCTTTCAATCCATGTGACATTGCCATTCAGTTCCTCAGAAGAACTCAAAAAAAAATTCTCGAGTAAGAGACAGTCAAGGATAAATATAAAGCAAAACCTTTTTTAAAAAAATTGTTGTAGAAGCTCAGTTAGGGAGAATAGGTTTTTTCCTCCTTCAGTTTGGTTTGCCTTTAATCTTCCAGTTCCTCCTGACCCTTAATAAATAATTAACCAGCTGTTGAGGCAAGCTCTACATGATATAGTCATACATTAAACTTAATAGGAAAATCAAAGTTTACTTAAGTACCAAAGGCATTGGGAGAGATCACAGAACAGCAGCAAGAAGGCATTTCAATAACATACCCTTTTCACATAGTGAAAAAGGTCTTCTAAAGTTATTTCAGCTGCATTATTTATTTTAACATCATTCTTGTCCAGATGGCTTACAATATATTGTGCTTGAAAAATTCTCATGCAAGCATAATTTATTTAAAATAAGATATTGCTAGTAATTAAAATTTATAGTGTAATGTAACATTAAATGCTTTGGTTTTCTATGGTGCCTTTCATCTGAGAATTTCAAAGAAGTTCAGAGCATTAGTGTACATCAAATGGATTTCAAGTTGATTATATACTAGGAAATCTCTTCAGATGGAAACTGAGGCAAAGAGTTAATTCTCTAATCTCAGAAACAACTGGATGTTGCTGGATGCCACTCTCTGAGGTGCAATATCTGATCTGATTTATAAGAGGATGGTTTTTCAGTGTTTAGCATAAACAGGCCCCCTCAAGATGGCTGCAAAATTGGCCTTCTAAATTAATTCCTCCTCCAAATGTAGACCTACAGCATTGGCCCATCTGAGCCCAAAACCAAAGTCAGTGTTTCTGAATCCCTTAATAAAACAGGTATTGAGCCATGTGTAGGTTGACTGCCACAACAACTGAAAAATTAAAGAGATAAATGAGTAATTCTGGTCACATATTCCCCAAAGCTACTTTCAGTCAGTGGTGAGGAAGGAGTAATGGCTCTGTGCAGACCATCTGCTTAAATGCTGTGACTACATTTCTCCAGTTTCTATAAAGAGCCACAGAATGTGCCTAAATCTATCCTATGAGCTGGTCATCATCTAAATACAACCCATTAGGTCATGAGACAATTTATCACTTTCTTTAAAAATACATTAATTGAAGTAAGTCATTCTCCGTGTAGCAGGATTAATGGAGATTTGTTTCCTACTGGTCTGTCTCTGGTGGCCCTACATTACCACACTGCAATAGCTCCAGTTCCTCCTACACATCTCTGCTAGCACTTCCCACACTTTGGAGTACCTCCAGTTTCTCTCCTCTGCCTTCCCTGAGCTTTCACAGCTCTCTCTCACATCCTCAAGCTACTGAGCACGATGATATAGCTGGTTTGCAGCCTGTGCCTGTGATGGACCTGTCAGCTCACTCCTCCTAACTGGCCAGTTGAGAGGCCAAACAAAACAGATACCTGCTGAGCTCACCAGCCTGCCCTCACTGAGACACTCCTGCGTATCTATCCTGTACCCAGCCACAAGTTTCACAAGGCTTTAAGGAAGTTAGTGTTTTTGAGATGTTTACCCTTCTGTCAGGTAGGTCTCAAACTGATTAGGAAACTGTCACGATGGAGCAGTAGGGCAACTGCATAAGGCACAACTCCTTAAAAAAAGGAGTTAACAAAACCAAACAAGCTTTCTAAAGAGAAAGGACAGCTGAGGTTGCAACATTTATAGATCTTCTTGAATTTATTATAACAAAAAATCGGGAAAACAACACCCTGCATTCTTTGGCATGCTTGAGATGGGCAGTGATGGCTATGTGGTTTCTCATTTACCTGAAATAAAGAAAAGAGAAGGTCAGAGTTTGTCTGGGGTTATACCCATGCAGCACTGCACAGGAGAAGGGAGCTTCCTCTGCCCATGTGCCAAGCTTGCCAAGGCACTTAAAAGCAAGCAAGGCAGTGCCAAGCCTGAAGTAATCAGCCCTGATGAGAGGCAGCATGTATTTTCTCAGCTCAACGTTGCAGTAACCACATCAGGTGGCCTGCAGCCCAGGGAAAGTAAGTTTGTGTCTGCCTGGAGAGCAGGCCCACCAGGCTTGTATCTGCCTGCAGAATACAATGTATTACATGTATTTATGTGTCAGTTTTCCATCTGACTGTTCAGCAGCACAGACTAGAATGCAAGGGGTACTGGAGGACAGAAAGAAGGTTGACTGCAGTAAGTGAATGAAGAAACTACTGCCCCAAAGCAATTCTCAATGAGCATTCAGTTAATGCAGCTTGTTAGGACATTGCAGCCAGGAATCAGTCTACAGCTTCTGGGGACCTGGGCCAATGGGTCTGACTATACTATCGTCTTTGTGGGCTTCAGTTGGATTCTGCACAAAAATTTTTACTCACAAGCCTTCAACTTTCTAATAAGATTCTACCAAATAGATGTATTAAATTTCATTTAAAGGAAAACATACAAACAAAACACAACAGGACTTTTCTGTGATGGAAACAGAATGCTAAGTATGATTAGCAAGCCGTAAATACCTCTAAGATAACTGTGACACTGAGGTACCACTCTCTGGCTGTGTAAATGTCACATCAAGGTCTGCCAATGCCTAATTGTTAAAAAGAACATCCTGTCATTAATTTGCTATGAAAACTCAGAAAAAGATGTTCCCAGTTAGCATCCCTCAGATCTCCAAATGAATGTCTGTGAATGATTTTATCTGTCTAGGCCATCTGGTCTTCTATGCAGAGAGTGGGCTTCTTTTCCCATTTCTGGCTGTGGTTCTACATTTACAAACACGCAATGAACTGAAAATTCAAAAGCTGGTGACGTGAAATGGATTGCTGGGCGAGTCAGATAAAAGACCAGGCAAGTGATCTGGGGACAAAAAGTCTGGCACAGATGACTGCCATGTGCTGTCTCTTGAAGAAGGGTGCATTGCATTACGTTACTGGATTACTCCTGGGGGAAGGACTGCTGTGAAGGAAAACTCTGGCTCACTCATAAGATGTGAAAAAGAGAGACTGGATTTCCACCTGACAGCAGATTGTGAACAAAATGTTTTGTGAACTGAAAAGACAACACTAATTTTGTTGTCACTGTCAGATTCAGTACGTACAACAAGAAGGGAAAGTTCCTGAGAAAACACTGAGAATTGCTTTATTCTAAGAAGCAGAACTTATGTGCTACTACGATGACAGACAAATCATAACATCTGGAATTAGCAGCCACATGAACAATGAAACAGCATGGAGATAGTCTTCAGGTTTGGTGAAAATGATAGAGTTTACCATAAAGCTTAACTGGAGCTGAGTAGGGAAACACTCTGGAAAGCGATAAACAAAATAAAGACCCAAGAAAAACCTGAGTGTATCACAGGATGATTAGACAAATCATTTTGTTACAATACAGAGTGAATGAGATTCAGTGAAGAGATGCAGCAGCCAGTAACTTTCTAGACCTCTTGAAAATGTACCTTGAAGAAGACAGGGGGAGTAACAAGTGACCCACATAAAGATTTGAGACTATTGAAACTCTGGAACTAGATATTTTGTTCTCAGGATTTAGAAATACACTTCCCCCATCTATTATGTGTGAGGATTTTTTTTTTTTCTCTCACAGTTGATTTACCTATCCAACTTTTTATTATTTACTTGCTTTGGGTTAAAAGGAGAACTGAAATATTCAATCAAACCTTAGTCATTCAAATCAGAGACAGAAACCTTTATCACCCCAGTGAAAAAGTATCTTTGTATATACCTTCTAATATTGGGCATCCTAGACTTGGGGTTTCAATGCTACAGGGAAATGAAAGTCAGTCTAAAATATTTCAAAGGACTGTTGGCAGAGAGAAAAGTGAGAAGCTAATATGGCAGGTTATCGGGAGCCTTTTATTAGTATGCAAACACTCAGCATAACAGAGCTGTACTGAATATTACAACTCTAACTTTGAATGAGGTTGTGATAGAAACGTTTCATGTTCCCCACTACTCTGAGTAAATCTTGAGATGGATTCTTCAGTGACTCACTCTAATTCAGTTGCCCAAACACCTGACCAAGAGCAAAGGCGAGAGAATATTATTTCTGGGCTAAACCTTTTCACTGAAATGATATATAGCAGCTACCACCACATTTTGCCCACTTCTTTGGAGAAAGGCAAACTACCATAAAAGGGGGTGTAAATAGTATTTTAGAAGACGTTTTGAAATATCCAGGCAAAGAGCTGGAGAGATTACCTAGATCAGATAGAATGGCTCATTACTGGCAGGAATTTTAAAGCAGGTCTGTCTGTGAGCTTCAGGTACATCCTGTAGCATGCAGATAAAGCTGAGTATCATCAAACGTCTTAGGTGTAGACAGATATAACCATGTCCTTTCAGATACAGGGAGATTTAAAATACTTTTGTTTTTTGTTTGAAAGTTTGAAAGTGTGTGATATCTTATATTTTGTGTGTTCAGCAGGCACATATGTTAACTGAAGGAAAAATGAAGGAAAAGCTTCGATGGAAGCTTGCAGGAAAGGTGTTAAATCTCAGTTTCTCCATAAATAAGAAATATTTTCCAGTCGTTATGTCTCTTTCTTAACTTGGCATGCATACAACTACTCTGTGCTTTGATGTGCTCACTCTGGACGCAGAATGCTGTTTGTACAAAGAGCAAGGCATGAAATAAGCCATTAACAGGGGCAGAACTGTACTTTTAGGCTGGGGAAAAAGAGCAGTGTGTTTCTCAACTCTACCAATATGAGCAAAACTTTACTTCTTTGCATATTGTTGTATTTAATCTCAAACTAGCCACTATTCACTTCAGGAAGAGAAAATGTAAAAGAATTTTGAGGATTTTTTTTTTTGCTAGTCCTGTTTCTTAATATACCTGTGTCTGGATAGGCCTTGCAGAATTACTATACAGAGAAACACGTCAAGGGTAGATTCCACACAAATTATAAGCCCCGCAGCACCGAAAGACATACAATTCAAGAAATCTGCAAATCTAAACCAATTGTGGTTGTGTGGTTATCATGACTGACATCAAACTTCAAGCTTTGAAAAGAAGATGAATATTAATTATCTGTTACCCTGGGATTCTCAAAACATATATGTTAACTGATGTGTCATAACAGATTTAGAAACAGGAAAATAATCTTTATTCCTTGCATGTTTGAGGGAGGAGGCTCTGTTGGAACTGGGTTAAGTAAAGCTGAGAAACAGTAGTTTTAGCACTGACATTGATAAGAATGAAGTTGGAGAATGAGTGAGAACTTCAGCAAATCCCATTCCTCATGAACAAATAATGACAAGGAGGTTATTACAGTGCCCTCAGAGAAATTAGCCTACAAAAACCCTTACGGAAGAATTGTACTTTGATTTTTAAAATGGTTGGTCCAAATCCTATTTAAGCTGGCTGCACAGACTTCTGAATACAGTACTCTAGGGTTACACACAAATAGCTGAGATCGGTCAACAAAACATAAAAGCATTTAGAATGTCTAGATAGTTAACAAGCCAATCATGAAACCTATCAGGCTAATTATAAACTGCTGGTCTCAGCTAGTTATTTCCATAACAGGTTCAAGAAGTATTGCCAAGCACTTACTGGATTGCTTATCTTTCCCTTGGGTTCTGCAGTCTTGCCCTATTTACATTACTTTATGTATGTAACCTCTTTGTTCATAGCATTTATTTCCTTCTGCAGGCCAAGGGACTTCATTGCTTTTTCCTAAAAAAAGGAAAACCAAAAATGCCCAAAGCTCAAATAATATCCTGTTATAAGAATACAAGAAGCCTGTACAAATCCGTGTAGTTGGAGAACCTTAAGTGTCTAACTGCTACTGATTTCTATTCAACCATATTAGGTGTCTTTCTGCTGCTCTGTATGTCCAGGATACCTTTAAAAATCTACCTCTTCCATGCTGAAATCTCAGTGAACAGAAGAACAAAACAAGGGGATCAAAGTATATACTTGTTGCAGCAAAATTTAATATTTAGGATAACTGCAGCTGAAGCCTTCTCAGCAACAGTATTTATAACATTTAAGAGTCAGGGCCTGTTTCAAGTACTACTGAGATAATATGGCAGCACCATTTCTGGGGAGAGAGGCCTGCATCCAGTTTGCTCACAGTGTGGGCAGAATGATCTTGGGTTTGCACCTACCTAAGCAGTTCTGAAAGCAAAATGCATATTCACAAATACAGTCTCCTAAATCAAAAGTTTATCTGTGCTACCTGTTAAGCTGAACAAAGGGCAGACTGCATTTCTTCCTGAAAATTAGGACTGCAGTGAGAGATGGCCAAGCTGTAAGAACTAAAAGAACTAAGCCATTCTCTTCCTGCTAATGTCAAGCATTCTAATGTAAGAATCCTTGTTAGCATAATGCTCCACTGCTGGAAGTGATAATGCAAAAAAAAACCCCAAAAAACAAGCCATTCAGAAACCATGCTAAATCCCAGCAACATCCCCCCCTTTTTTTTTTTTTCCCCACTTGAACCTTAACAAACATGAGAGTACAACTATTCAGCTGTTCTTGATCTCTGCCTGCTGGAAGCCAAGGCAAAGGAGGACCTGTTTGCAAGAAAAGAAGAGCATGTGCTATTTGGAATTCAAAAGGGGCGTAAACTGACTTCCATTTTTAAAAAGAAAAGGATCTCAGAGAGGACAGTGAGATTTGTTAGACAAAAAAAAAAAATCACAGGAACAAACCTATGTGGCAGTATTTCTATGACACAATGAAATCCCACAAGGGATCAAACCCATGCTTCACTGAACCATATCTGAAACTATCCAAGGAAAACAGCTCCCAAAGACAGACAGATCTGTAGGCAGATAGACAAATCAGGAGATCACAATATGCATTCATGATTTTTGATAACAAGATAAGCAATTTGTCTGTTTGCACACATATTCAATAAGGTGAAGTACCTGCTCACTCTGCTGGCCTTGCCTCACATAAGCAGGGACACTGTCAGGGGTGAAAGGGGAAACAGCTTTCGCTGGACCTTTTTTAAGGCCTGCAGTAGGTACAGAGCAACAATGTGGCTCTTACAGGACACTGTAGAGCTTCCGAGCACAATGCTGCCTGATGCACAGAAAGGTCACACATGCTATTCTTAGAAAGAGACCAAGGAGAGGAGGTCTGGAGTGAGCAGAGCTTTTCTCCCTGTATTTTTCACATTCGCACAGAAGTATACAAACATCAAACCCCAAGTAATGCAAACAGGACATTTTAATAGTAGTACTTCATCGTAACTCTTTTTTCAGAGCCTGCTGTTGCTTTTATGCTTACTCCCTCTCTTCCTTCTCCCAACCTGCTTCCCACTTTCTCCCAGCATAAGCAATGATATTTCTCTGTAGTGCAGACTAAGCTGGCAGCTTTTCTTTTTTGCATTTCCATTTCTGTATTTCTCTAAAAGGATTATTCATTTCTGCATAAAATGTTCTTACCATTCCAGGTGATTTTCAACAAAGGCAGACATGGGGCTAATCTGTACAGTGTAAGTGTCATTGGCTGAATACTCAAACAGCCCATAATAGGGATTGAAGAGCTCCTGAGACAGAAGGAAGAAGAATTCTCGGGAGGGGCCACTGTAGTCCAACCTGGAAAGGAATAGGTAAAAAAGATAAAATGAGGCTCATTCCCATTTGAGTGATTTTCCTGGGTTTTGCCTACACTGGCTTCTGTCTAACACCTATCCTCTGCAGTCAAGTGTTTCTAACAAGGTGCATCTCTGCTCTCTAAACTTGATTCTGAGCCCTGAACAAGTCATGATGCTGGACCTTCACCAGCATCCAGGTTGATCTGGGAGGAATTGTAATTCGGACACAACCCTCTAGGCTTTTTTTCCTTTGTTGCAAAGGCTTAGTAAATCAAAGGTACAAAGCTCAGCCCTTCCTTAGCTGGCTGGCTTTTTAGTGAGTGGGTCTGAACTGCCTAGGGTTCACAGACCAGAGAGCCCGGACTGAAGAAGAAATTGCTCCTACTCTCTTACACCGATATGTAACTCAAGATAAAATCTAGTCCAAAGGATGCTTTCATATAACCTAAAGGTCCATGCTGAACAAGACCAAGTCCCAGCAGAACTGTGTCTTTTAAGATAGAATGTGGATTCCTCACCTGTTCCATACAAGCACTTCTGGTTTTCTGATATTTTCAAATACATGTGGTACACCCTAAGCTGTGCTTTCCTGTTGCATGATTTTGCTCTGTAGAGAGAGTTACCTTTTTTCCTTGCTTTTTTTTTTTTTTTTTTAAAGCTCAACCCTTAAATCAAGCTGTTGCCTATTATCTCAAAAAGAAAAAATCAACCCAAACTGAAAAAGGTTCACGAATGCATTAAACCCAACTGTGATGGATTTATTAAAAGCAGATCATCCACTAATAATGGTAGGTAGATGTTTCAATCTAAAATAAATTTATGTGTATCAATATTAACAAATGGTTTGTAGCCATATATCACACGTGCCAGAAGATTTTTCTGAGGTAGGCAGTATTCATGCTACTTAATAAATGTAAAGTAAGTGGAAAACTCTGCAGCTCGATCAGAATGCTCTGTATTATTTTTGAAGTTATGGAACATAACCATAAGGGGTTGAAAGATTATTTGTGCAACTAGAAAGATGATAAAGGGCAGGCTGGCCCATTCTCTTCAGTTTTACATCTGGAGATTCAGTACTTTTCTTTTTGTGCAGCTTTAGCTCTAGGATCATGCGGTGAGACTAAAACCATAACAGTAAAAGGGGATGGTAATAAGCCCACATGAACAGTAGTGCTAACCATGCAACAGATCTGGTTCAATGGACATCAAATTACTGGGCTAAGCCTTCTGATAGCGGGAGTAAAGAACCACAAACAACACCTGTCTATATTCAAAAACCTCCAAGGAGAGACTAGGTATTGAATTTCTGGGCATCACATTAAGTCATCATAAAGTTTTCATAGTTAATTTTCAATGTAATTTTAGCTTTGAAACATGTGGGAAGCTGTGCCCATACAGCATCACGTGACCATACAGCATCAACTCTTCTTCTCAGTAGGGAACTGGTAGCAGGGAGTCCCTGCAGCAGAACCTATATTAGCATTCAACAGCAGAAACCTTGGGGGAATGTATCTTCAGATGTAAATGAATCAGTAAAGAATGAACAAATTTGCAAATCAAATGGGTTTGTAATTTCTCCTGAGGCTACTGTGCCACACACAGTAAAAGCTGTTAGAGTCGTGGTGAAAACGACACGACTGGCCAGTGTTCATACAATAGGAACTCTATTCCGAATCTGAGGTATGCTGCATGTTTATGCTTTACTTGCCAACAGGAGGCAAAAACAGCTGTGAAAAGACAACCTCTGTTAAATAATACTGAATCCTTGGAGTATAAAAAGTAAGAGTTAAGAATATCCTGGATACTGAGGTCACTGAGTGATTCTCTTTGAGATGGGCGACTTCTGTTTTTCACTGGACCTAATGTGCCCCCAGAACAATCTCAGCTTGGCAGAAACTCTTCACTACACTTCCCACCTCAAGAGATGACAGTGTCAGCTGTTGCTGGACAGAGAATAGCTCCAGAGCCTCACTGTTCTGGTACCTCTGGAACTGAAATACTACCCATGTTGGTTTTGGTTGGTTTGTTCTTTTTTTTTAAAGAAACTTTATATGCAAAGTTATTGAAATATGATTTCAAGTTTTTGTTATATGGAACACTGGAAATATGCATAATGGTGTTTCCATTATAAAAGCATGTTGATTAAGCCTCAATTACAACATAGCTCTTGGTGGCTTTGAAAAATTCTCTTTAATTTGGAAACAAGAAGTCAGGGGCTTGCTTTAATCATACAAGAATGACTCATGGATTTTTAAGGCTGGCAGAAAGTCTCCTGAGAACAGGCCTTCTCAACAGTCTTCTTTAACTTTCAGCTTCCAACTGGGTGAATTAAACTATAAGGACTGAACAGTGTTCATATTTCTCACTTCAGCCAGAAACAAGAAGTCCATATATAGATAACATATGATCATTAGATGGCATGCAAAGTAAAAATCTGTGAAGGAAAACCAAATCCATTTTGAAGAGTTAGAGTAACAAAAGGGTCTGGTGTCTAATAGCCCTGAGACTGATTCAGTGTGCAAACATGGGCTTGTAGTTCAGTTTTGCCTTCCAGCTAGTCAAATGACCTATAGCAACAAGATGACATTAGATTTAGCCACTTAAATTGCCACTTTGAGACATCTAGATGGAAGGTTCTACAGGAAAACAAAGTATTATAGCTATTGTTATTTTTAACAAATGTTTGAGCTGGTTCAAGATGAATCACTTAGAGGTAAAATAAAACCAAAGAGACATTACGTAACAAGAAAGGCTCAGCCTCAGTCCACTCTGTAGATGTTTTGCAACATAACAGCTACTTCAAAACTGATAGTGTTTAGTGGTTCCATACCCTTCCTCGCCAACAAATGTGACGTAGAGTTTGTTCCGCTGGAGCTCCTTGCGTGAATATGCCATTACCTGGTTGAAGGTGCCTTCCAGCAAGTGGTCACGTCGTATAATTAACCTGCAAAGGGAGGCAGAAATAGAGATCTAATGATTGAGTCTTGTGTGAGCCTGTGAGGCTGAAGGTAAACAAGAGCTGGTAGCGAGAGACATTCATTCCACCGGTGCACGTGCTACTTGACCATTATGGTTTTTCAGTGAGATGTTTCATAAGGCTTTTCTAGATGCCTCAAAGATTCCTTCTAGATTCTTCTAGATGCCTCTAGATTCCTTCACAATGCTGTGATTAGGTTCAAAGTGTTGCTCTACTGCTAAGACTCTCTGTAATGTTCTCTATGTACAAATTTGTATGGTAGAGGGGGCTGTGAGTTTCCAGTGTACATGAGATCACAGCTTTCTGGGATCGGCCCCAAACTCTTCCTGGATTTAATCCAGTGAATGTCCATGGAATTACTGCTTCTGCAGTAGGGTAAGCAAAGGGAGTATCAGCCTCTGTTTATACAACACACCTCTCACTCCTTCCAGCCTCTAAAACAACTTAATGAACAGTACGTTTAAACACCATCTGTGCAAGAAATTCTTGTTCATACATTCATGGACATTTTAAGACAGATCTTCTAAAATGTATTTTGTGTATGCCTTGGACCCACTTAGCAGGACACCAAAAAGTATAACCAATGGATAGGACTCCCCAGCTCTGTAAGAATATTTTGATGATGACATTTGCTTGGAATAAATCTGTTCCATGACAGATGTGATTTGGTAGGAAGCCAACCTGATGCATTAATTCAGCCAGATGCCCAGGAAATACCTTAGAAACATTTAGTCCTTTGGCCAAGTTGGATAACTACAACATGTACAAGCAGGTACAGGCTCAAAAGCCAAGTAACAAGACTGTTGGAAAGCATACTCCACAACCAAGCGACAGAGATCCCCAAAACACACAAAGAGAGGCAGAAATCTCTCTAGTTCAAATTCAGGAGGGCTATCAACACAAAGAACCACTGAGAATTAAACCTGCATGTGCAGGCTGACTTCTGTAGGGTCAAACCCTGGTCCCAAGTTATACTGATACGTAGATCCAAAGGATTTGGAGTCACTTCATCATTATAACAATGCAGCTGTTAATAATCTCTGGTGGACATTTGCTTGAATGGATCATTTTCCTACTAGCAAATTGTAGGTAGGAATATGAACATCATTGTTAAATAGGTAGGGAAGGGGAGTGCAAGAGAGTATGAATCTGTAAGAAATAAAACTTCCACAGAGAAGCCTCTTGAAGGTCACTCTTTTGCAGGTTATACTAAGATCTTCTCTTGCCTTGATGGTTCACGTATAAAATACAATCTCTGCTGTGCTTTCCACTCCCTATAAGTGTCTTCATTAATGGATAATGATAAAACACAAAGCTACACCACGTTAGACTATTTGAGTGGCTTGTGATACTCACTTAATTTTACCTGGACCTTGCCCATACCCTTTGGCTTCAAGTTTTCGATAGAAATTGCGCAGCTTGGCTTCAAAGTCCCTCCTGTATGGAGAAGGTGCTCTTGCACTTGCTCGTTGCAGTCCTGGTGGGAAAATGAACAGCATTCTAAAGTGTAAGGGGTTTTAAATTTTTCCACATCATGCAGCTGATGTTTCCAGACAGAATTGGTTAACAAACACGTTAGGAACTTTTATAGGCAAACAGTGCACTCAGTATTTTTTTTATTCTACCTGGCATTAATGGAGCTTTAAGTTCCTATAATTCAGTCATGGGCATGACTTCTGGAGATGTATCTCCTTCACTAAAAGAATTGTTAAGCTTGTTTTGTGTGTGCCTTTGTCTTGCCTCACCCTTTAACTGTGTTTGATTTGAACAGAAATTCATAGATAGGAAAGGCATGAAAAAGACTGACATGTGTAACTTCCACTCATGGTCATTGGTATTTTGGTTTTCTTTTCCTTTTGCACTTTTAAGAGATCTCTCTTTTCTGCTTTGTATAGGAGCTCTCCTTACTTGGCAGGATTAAACCTCTGGAGCTCAAAGCAGCACTTCTTACTAGAGCCTAGCACCCAGCCAAGCTGGGAATTGGGTTTCCCTGCATTAATCTGACTGCATATTAAACACTTTCAGCTATCAGCACAAAACCCCTTTGTGGCATCAAGAAGGATTTCTGTCAGCAAGAAATGCTACATTTTCCTATTATGATTCACACACAGAGCAGATTTTAGCAATCTGGGACCTGCTTTGTTTTGAAGTCTGCATTCTCAAAGTAGCTGATTAGTCCTTTTGTATAAACAAATGTCATGCCATAAAGGGTCAAAGAATGGATCCATGAAATCCCATTTCCCTATCTCATTACAGAAGACAGTAAAAACAAGCCCTTTAATGAGAAATCTGGCAGAAAATCCTCCACAGGAAGGCAAAACCCAAAATTTAAAAAAATCACATTTAGTGGGAGACAAAGTATCACGGTTGCCAGGAGGGAAGCACATTACTGATTGTCTCTGCTAGTAAAACAGAAAGGCGTATTTACATGCAGAGCTCAGCCAAAACTGGATTTCTTCAGATCACATTTCTGTCAGTTCTCTCAAAATGGCCACTGGACACAGCCATGCAGTGAGACTGTGGTGGGGGTTGTATACCTTGGCAAAAGGGAGACATTAGCTCCTCAAATTTCTATAGCATAAACAATAACTACAGAGACATACCACAGCTGGAAATAACCTTCTCAGACAGCATGGCTTTCTGGAAAATATGCTTCCTGTCAAACCTAAGTTAATGGGCTCAACACGGGAGGTCAGACTAGATGATCAAGATGATCCCCTCAGGTCTTAAAATAGATGATTCTTGAGAAGAGAAGCCTTTGCAATGAGTGGAGGAGATAAATCTTTACAGCAGTACTGGAAGTGTTGTAATACACCTTTGATTTGGGAGCTGCTTTTTGCTCCTCTTATATTACATAAATGTGTTTCAACGTCAGGGAGGAGTTATGTTTGGTGTGCACTATTCTTTTACCCTAATCCTTTCCAACTATATAAAAAGTAGGAAAATATCCTCTTTTATATGGACTATTTCTAATCTCTGTGTTTCAGCTACTGTTAACATTTCAACAGATACGTAACAGAAATGGCAACTGATCCAGCAAAAAAGCAGCTGAATTCAGATTTGGAGATTCTGAATCTGCCTCTTTGTATTTATTAGGAGAAATACCACAGGGGTGAGTTTTTATATTATTTTCCTCATCTCCTTACCTGGAGAATTTTGGGGTGATGAACAGGGTGAGCAGCGAGGAGAGAAACTGTAACCAGGATGGAAGGCAGCCTGCAGTGGTATATAGGACATAATATCCTCTTCAAAAAGGCTGCACAGAAAAAGTAATAGAGAGAGATTTGGTTCACATTCATCACAAGAAGGAATGTAAATATGCAGTATGGTGCAAGTCTGCTCTAGACTACCAAGTTTGGGTACATCTCTGAACTCATGTGTCTATAAAATCCGCAGTTTCCCAAATCAGTCATGCTCACCAGTAACAAAGAGGAACAAAAGTAATTTTATTAGATGTTTCATGCTAGCACAAGGGGACAATCTACTGACAGAGAGTAAGGATCTGAGGCTACGTCCTAAACAGTAAAAAGATACACACACCTGCCTGACAGGTTGTTTTTCTTGGGTCATACATTTTCCTATAGCTCAGCTGTTTGACCATTTGGATTAAGTTGGTGGGAGTAAGCTGTAAGCTCATTGCATTCAGCGGTGCTATAGAGCATACCAAAACCACCTGGGTAATGCAACATTCTCCATGTAAAACAGAGACAATAAAATAAGTCCTATCTGTGCTGAACAAAAGGAGCTACAACCTAAAGATGAAGCTACCTGGTCCCAGTAAAAATTGTGGCATTATTTACTTTACCCAGACAATGCTCAATACTCACTGCACTCTACATCAAGGATTCATGTGTGACATGGCCTTCAGTGTGTGGGCAGCAGTGCTGCAGTAAAACTAGCAATTTCAATGAACAGTTACATCATTTATCTGTACAGTGAAAGACAAGTTACTTCCCCCCAAAGTTTTGATTTTAACAAAACAAAACAAAGAAACAACAAAAAAAAGAAAACAAGAATTTTTGCATTAAATGAAACATTTTGACATGACTCCTTTTTATCTGGTACTTGATGGTAGGAGCTATATCAATTGAGCTGGCTGGGGATGGAGTTTACTGCACTGATGAAGACTGCCTTCCAGGAATTGTTGACAGATATACTCTGGCTGAATTATTTTTAGTAACAATTAATCCTATTCTAATTACAAATTACCTGGAAGATTAAAAAAAAAAAAACTTTTTCCATTATTCTGAGAAAAAGCCAGCCAGCTTCTCTGGCATCATAAGTAATGACATTATGCTTTTGATCAAATTGATTACCTCAGCAGAATTACTAAATCTGCATCACAGGACAACTTTTCAAGCCCATGTGTACCCTCTGTCCGAATGTAATGGATCTTCTCCCTGAAACATAAATAATATAACTGAGAAGAAAGAAAAAAAGAAACCATGGCATTATCAAGGCATGAGTTACTACTATTCCTTGGTATTTGGTGAGTTTCTGTTTCTTTCCTTGCAATAATGGCAGACACCTTAACTGGCTGATTCATTTTCTAATCTTACTAACAAACTCGTAAAAAGAATCTATTCACTCAGAGTCCTGATCCAAAAGCAAGAGATTTTACACCATATTTTAGAATGATTTGTAGTCCTCCAACTTCATGTATAGCACTATAGCTACACATGTTGTCAGGCAGAATTTTTGTTTAAGGCTACAATATACCACCTTTCATTAACAGAACTGCACATAATAACACTTCTTTTACCTCTGTCAGTTCTATCTGGCAAATAACATCCAATTATTTGTACTGGTTATACAGTACATGTGTAAAATCATATGTTCTGGTTTTTAAATGAATGCTACTAAGGAGTGAGAAACATAAGATAGGATCCTCTCAGCACATTAGGACCGTGGAATATACAGATCTACACCCTAACCTGTCAGTTTGTTTCTAAAGTATTACAGTGTCAGATAATATTTATTCTAAAATGAAGTCAAAGGCTTCTGCTTCAAGTCAAGGATGTGCTTTAGTACCTTGCTGGCTAGGGCTGCAATATACAGCAGAATCAAGCCCTGTAAAAAAGGGACATTTGATTCCTAGCAGTTTGCTTAATACCTGCTGGATGACCATTAGATGGTAGCTTAGGATCACTCCTAACCTAAGGTATAATCAGAGCAACGACCTGGAGGCTACAGGCTCAATATCCTGTTACAAATCTCATTACACACTGGCTAAGCTGTCCAGTCCCTATCACTAGTCAATTTTGTTCTCTGCTCAAAAGGAGATAAAGGCATCATCTGTTCTCTGAGAAATGAGAATTCACTTGAGAAAAAAAAAAAAAAAACAACACAAGCCAGTCTGGAATAATTTGATGGTGAAGATAAAAAAATCTCAGTCACAAAAATGTACATCTTGGGTATTTGGAGCATTTTTCATTTGGTCTCCCTTATTTTATTTGAACATATTAATTCCTCCAGGAAGGAAGTCTAATCCTTACAGCCAAAGAACTCTTTGTCTGGCCCTTAGAGGTAAATTATGACTCAGTATCAGCAGAAACTGCACTGCAGGAACTTGAAGGTCCTTCCCTTGCTCTTCCTTCCTTCCTTCACCAGTCCCACAGCCACACTTTTTACTGCACAGTACCAACTGAGTTACTGGTGAAAGTCTTAGATAGTGCACCCTGGCACTGCTGAGATTGACTAATGCCAGATTAGGTTCTTGGCCAAAACAATTAATTTAACCTTTGGAAGTAGTTTAAATCGTACTATGGCTTTTGGAGTTGTGGGGGGGGGGGGGTTTTGTTGTTTGGTTGGTTTTGTTTGTTTGTTTGTTTTTGTTGTTGTTGGTGTGTGGGTTTTTTTGTTGTTGTTGTTGTTGGTTTTTTTGGTTGTTGTTGGTTTTTTGTTTGTTTGTTTGTTTTGTTTGGGTTTTTTTGTTTTTTTAACCTAATTGGAAAGGAATGGGCACAAGAAAAAAAAAAGATACAATTTAATTTCTTTGGAAAGAACTACCATTAAGTCATAAATGAGAAATATTAAAGACAGGACTACAATCTACTTCATAATGTTCCCATTTCTTTATAAAATCTAGGGTGACTATGTCCGTGGCATGGGTGTAAATCCAACCGTGAGGTGAAATCCTGCTTCTGCTGAAGTTACTGGGGTTTTCCTGCTGACTTCCATCTAAACATAATTTTAGCCCTACCTTCTGAAAATCAAAGTGATAATTGTAAGTGAAGACAAAGTTTCTGCTAATGAGTAATACTCAGAATGGAAATTAGATATGTCACTATTTGCCCATAGTTATTTCTGTTGTTCTTTCTTCATGCGTGTCTGTGAAAAATAACTATAGTCTCTACATAGATTCTGGTGGTCTACACCTACTCTTTAATGGTGTCAGTTCCATAGTTAATATTTAGTACTGCAGTTACTAGAATTCCCACACTACCAGAAGCCCTTCCTGGAACTTGTTTTTTCACCAGTCTGGAAAAAAGCAGTACCTGAGTGCATGGTTTCTGGCCAAGCTGGGCTGACGTTCCTGCAGCATCTCAAAAATGTTGGGTTGGCGTAGAAATGCAACAATCTTGTCGTTGTAAGCTGGAAACAAACAAACAAACAATCAAACAAACAAACAAACAGGCAGATGCTTTATTTACCATTGAGGGGTGCTGTTCATGTCGCCATGACTGTGCAGGGACACACTGACTGAACTGCTAGTGAGGCACAGGGCAATATGAAGCAGTGCATGTGGTTGATGAGAAATTCTAAAAAGCATCTTTGTGAGCACTGCTTTGAAATGAAAAGAGAAACTTGGCTTACCCAGAGGCAATGTCTCGTGATGGTGCTGGTTCCGAATAGCTGTTACGAGACTATTGCCTGGTCTGGCCAACAGAGTAACTCCTCTGTTTCGAGAGACTTCGGAGGCCTACAGCATCAGAGGAAAGGGAAAGAATGATCAAAACTGACCAACAGTAGCACATCAGACAGTAAAAATGTTTCTCATCTTTCTTTCTGTGACCTTCAGAATGGTCCTGATTGACTGACTTAAGGACTGAAAGCTTGCATGAAAATTACACCTTTATATTTCAGCAGTATTAAAAAAGGCAGGTAATTCTGTGGTTCCAAAGGGAAGAACATCATTATCCACAGCAATTACACTTCCTTGATGCTGTGGTAAAGGTACCAGATTCCAGAATTAAATGCAAATTAATCAAGATATTGCAGTGATGGAATTCTCTGCTTCAATGAAAAGAAAATTCTGGTATTATACAGTCTCCTTTTCTAGCATAACTGCATTTACTTCGGGGTTTTTACTTAGTATTGGAAATAACATGAAAAAGGTCTATCTCTGTATATCACAGGACAGAAAAGGGCTGTATCATCGCAAGAGGAGGTTGCCTAACTTGCATAACCAAAAATAGAAGTTTATACATGGAAAAAAGAACTGGTAAAAAGAATAGCAAGAAGGAAATTTATCACAATTAACTGAGGCACTTGAATGCCACTGTCCTAAACACAGTATCTAGTGAAGGGAATCATGCCAGGAAGGCAGATACATTAAAAGGTGGGAAAACACTTAGGTATGAGGATATTAAAAGCCATATAATGGGGTCCAGCAATCTGTCTTCAGTAAGTCACGCCTTGCTGGGTAACTCTTTGCGGATTTGTGAAAGCTGAGGGGAACCCACCTCTCTCATATGTGTTCCTCCAAAATATGGCCACGGTGAAGCCAACAGAGGAGCACTGTTATAAAATCAGTGTGAGGACACCCTGCGTCAGGACAAGATGTGGTAAGAATTCCAATTGCCATGCCATTCTACTGGGCTAATAGCAACTGCTACTTTCTTGCTGCACAAATTGTAGTACTTGGCAACCACTACAGGAAGAAATTGCCCCTACTCCAATATTTTAAATGCTTAGCTCTGCATCCAAGCAAATGGTGCCAACCTATATTCAGCGGTACGGCTAAATGTCAGGTCTACCAACTGGATATAAATGAAAATTGAGAAGCTAAATGTGACTGGCAAGTTGCCTTTGGAGCACATAAAGCACAAAATGTTTATATGTAACAAGATACCAGTCAACGCACTTTCTATGTGTCAGCACACAGGTTAAACAATGAAAAATCTGAATGATTCTAATTAAACAAACTGCAACTGAAACCGCAAAACTGCCATGAAAATGAACGTTTTGCTCCATCATTCAATTACGATTTCACTTGTACCCATTTTATATTGGTGTGCATCCGCTGACTACAAGAAAGTCATCCCTGTGTCAGGCAGTATAGTCAAGTCCGCAGTATATAATGGACTGATGGCTAACCTTGGTCCAACCCTTCTCACCTTGAAAAACAGGAAGACCTTTCAAGCAGGTCACACACAGTTCACCACATCTCACTGTGCTAAATCTTCTGCCTTTGTCTGTTTCTCACACATCCATGGGCCAACTGACACTGCAAGTTTAATTCAGGCTTTCACCCTGTCACCCAGCCATCCACCCTGACAGGCACCATGTGGCCTTAATGGCATTCACTCTACACTAGGAAAGGAGAAAGCTTAGGCACAAGAGGTGCCCTATAATCCACTGCCACAGGGGGCACAAAGCCCTTCTGGGAAGAGCTGTTTCTTGGGCTGTCCAGGGGCAGCATAGTGAAGATCATACACACTGGCCTGTGATCAGTTGTATGAGAGAGGATGTGAACTCAGCACAGCTTCTCCACTTCCAGGGAGCTCTGGAGATCAGGTGAAGATGCCTCTCCCCCAGCTCCTTGTCAAACAGACTTGAATGGGAGTGCAGAACGTAAGTGAGCCTTTTCTTAAGGGCTCATCCTTGACAAAGACAAATCCTTATGCCCTTGTTGCTACACATTGATTTACTGATCAGAAGATAGGAAAGGGAAAGGGGAAGAGTAACAGGGGAGTTAAACACTCATCTCCCACAAAAATTAGCATGAGTTGGTATTTGCATATCACCTGGGAACTGCATGGTACTTCTGCACAGCCTGGGGCTGGATCCTCCCCTAGCTCATGTCACTTGATTTTCCTTTTTTTTTTTTTTTTAATTTTATTTTGCTTAGCTTTCCAGTGCTGCTGAGTTGGGTATCTAAACCACAGGGTCTTCCCAGAGCCTCTGAAGAGAAACCTTCACCTCACCCTTCCCTTCTTCCCAGTTCTGGTTTAACAGCTAAACTCATCTAGATTGTAAGAATCTAGTTGTCCTCAAACCAGGACACTAGTGCTGTACTCACTTTAACATAATAAATTGCACACTGTGAATTTCTTCATGACCATCATTACGCATCCCTATTGCTCTGTTTGGATCATTATCTTTACACATTTACACCTCTAAACAATTTTTCTCTGGCAACATAACAAGAAATTTCCCAGCCATCTTAACTTCCATTTTGCTAACACTCCTCTTTCCAATCTTCTAGCTAATATAGTACAATCAATTGCTCCAATTCAATGTTTAATCACAATCACAATTAAATCACAATCAATTTAATCACAATTGTTTACCATGACTTTCTAAATGAATCATTTAAGTGAGATTATCACATTATTGTCTAATTAAAAAACCCAGAGTGACCACTCTAATGATTTAGTGACCCGGTTCATCTAGTGCAGGGGAATTGGACAGATTTGCAGCATGGTTTAACAGCTTTGCAAGTGATACTGGGATGCTGCAATGAGAGCATAGAGCCCCCGCTATCACAGGAACCTTTCAACGATGTTAATTGCCTTTCCTGGGTTTTATATCACTACTGGACGTGAGAGGCTCCTGCTTGTTCGAATCCTGCTGTTTGCTTGTGATTTGGGTCAGTAAGGAGATTTATATACTGTTCTATTCCAGTACTTCCTCTGCTTTTCTTGCTAACCACAAGTTCTTGCCTTTCCATTATTCCTGCTTCTTTCTACTTTCTGTCTTTAAAATCTCTCCCCTGTAATCATACAAGTTAATTTCCATTGCAGACAGAAGGTCCCTTCGAGGGAATGGAAAGTGCTTCTGACCTGTTCTGTTTATAGCAGTGGCAGAAGGAAATGAAGCACTTAGTGACCTATGTCCTTTTCGTTACTGCTGGCCAGCACTGCTACCAGAACTCTTCTTTCAAAATCAGGTAACCTAGAGTAGCATCAACCACCTTTTACCTTTAGAAGATTGATATCCTTTAAGGAGTGATCACTAAGGAATCCGCAGCATTTTTGTAAATTTTACATACTATACCACTTAATATCAGTCTACTCTTCATATGGACATCAAAAGTTTTTAAAGAGGTCTTTCATTTAGGAGAATATTTCAATGTGAAGAAAAATATAAATACTGCAGATTAATTTATGAAATGGATGCTTGCATTCTTGGAAGAAGAAAATGGAGTACTACTGTATACACAGACAGCTTTAAAAAAAATACAGCCTGCCAGATAGAGATTAAGGTTAAAAAGGCAGTTTTAATCTCTGCTTGGCCTGTTAATAGTTGGGCCTTGAATAAAAGTACTTGGAAGTTAACAGCCAGCCTCCTATAGAAGCTGTGCAATTGCTATTTCTATTCTTTACTGAGAATATGAATTTTAAATGTCATAAAGCAAAGAAAACTGACATATTTGAGAAAGAATATTTTTATGTTCCATTTTCACAAGGGAGTTTTACAACTACATTTGAAATACTAAAAAACAATTCTTTTTTAGTACTGCAAGGTATTCTGTTCAATACCACAGATTATTAGGCAGGAATCAAGGCCACATTTTGATGAGCCCAACAGATTTAGAAGATTCATGGATGTCATGGAAGGGAGGGCAGGAGATCACCATTTTTACTTCAACACCACATCCTATTCACTGCACAGCCCCTGTCCAGGATGCTCAGAAACTTGTTGGTGACTGAGACAAAACCAGCTTTTGCTCTATGTTCTGTCCTGAAAGCCTGAAGAAATGGGGACTCAATGCCCACATAATCATTAGCTCCTGTGGTTAACTATTCTCACTGAATTTCAACCCTGCCTTATTTTGATTGCATTGGTTTGACTTTTACTACCAAAACTTCGTTTTTGTAATGCCTGTCCTCTCCTAGGTTAAACACATCTTCCTATTAATTTTCAAAGAATCCCGGACATTACATTTGCTTTTTTTGTCTGCTGTTGAGCACTAAGATCACAATTTCTTAGGACCATAATAATTTCTTTACGGTGACTCAGCTAAGAACCATCACTGACTGTGGAGCTGAGGTATTTCTTCTTTCCAGCTTTGGGCCCATATGTTTATAACTTTTGTCCGCTCCTTCCTCAACTGATCACTCAGTCTCACAATGTCCCTGCCAAGTCCACATGGCACTCTGGCAGCTCATTTTGGCACCTGGTCAGGGTGTGAGGTGTGTGCACCATGGCAGGGGGTAGAGATTTTCCTCTTATTACCCTGGCTCTTTATTATACCCTCTCTGGCACCCACAAGCAATCACGACTGAGGCTGCACTGTTCTTCTCTCCTTCAGGCTCATCTGACATCTCTACATAACGTGCGAAACTGGTGGTTGTCTGGCTTGGTCCTTCATACTGTCCTGGTGACAGATTCCGGAGGCCTCACCACCTGCTCAGCGAAGAAACCAGCTGGACGGCAGACAGCTGACACACGATCAGGACAAAGCCCAAGTGTGTCCCTACAGACAGGATTTATAGGACTAAAGCACATCCAAATATACTTGGAAGAAATGGTATGGAACTGTAGCTCTTAATAAATGGGCTGAGTTGCAATGGGTTGAATCTTTTCCTTGTAAATGGCAGGATTTTAGACACTGATCTCAAGTCCTTGGGAATCAATGGGAGTCCTTCCAGTGGAGCAGCAGATACTTCCAGAGGGTAAGCTACTGACTACAACAAGCATGCAGAAGCACTGTGGGGACTGGACCACTGAGACTGTGAGATGAAGGTGCCATCATGGATAGCTCCCAAGACAGAAGGCTGTTTCATCAACTGATCATGCCAAAATCAGTGGCCTCAGTGAACAGGTTACAGTTTCTCCAGACAATCATCACACAGTCATATTTAATGTGTTTCACTCTCCCGAGCTTGATATTTTGTGTTTATTGCAAACTGTTCTCTCTCAGCCTTGTCAGAACTTGCAAAACTAAGTGTATTTGTTTGGGCCAGGTCATCTGAGTTGTTCTGTGTGTTTCTGTCCTTGACACAGTGAATCTGTAAGCAAGCCACAGGCAAGCATGGGCCCAAATATGAATCATCATACAGGTGACTTTCTCATTCAATAATTCAGTCACAATAGCAACATTAAACTGTAGGCTGTTGGCAGAGAAAAGTTGCCAAGTTGGTGGGAGGATATGATTGAAAGAGATCTCTTGACACAGAATCACAGAATGTCTTTGGTTGGAAGAGACCTTCAAGATCATCTAGTCCAACCTTAGACCCAACACTGCAAGATCACCACTAAACCACATCCCTAAGCAGCAGGCCCACACTCCATTTAAATGCCTCCAGGGACGGTGACTCCACCACTGCCCTGAGCAGACCAATGTTTGATAACCCTTTCAGTGAAGAAAGGTTTCCTAATATCCCGCCTAAACCTCCCATGGCACAGTGTGCATCCATTCCCTGTGGTCCTGTCACACATCAGCGGGAAGAAGAGGCTCCTTGCTCCTTGCCCCTCCTTGCTCCAACCTCCTTTCAGGTAGTTGTAGAGGGCAGTAAGATCTGCTCTCAGCCTTCTCTTCTCCAGACTAAACAATCCCAGCTCCCTTAGTCTCTCCTCACAGGACTTGTGCTCTGGGCCCTTCATGAGCCTTGCTGCCCTTTTCTGGACATGCTCCAGCACTTCTGTATTCTTCTTATAGTGAGGGGTCCAGAACTGAACACAGTATTCAAGGTGTGGCCTCACCAGTGTGTACAGGGGGACAATCACCTCCCTATTCCTGCTGGCCACAGTGTTTCTAATACAAGCCAGGTTGCCATTGGCCTTCTTGGCCACCTACATGCACTGCTGACTCATATTTAGTCGACTATCAATTAACACCCCCAGGTCCTTTTCCAACTTGCAGCTTTCCAACCATACATCCTGAAGTCTGTAGCTTGCCATGGGGTTGTTATGACCCAAGTGCAGGACCTGGCACTTGGTCTTGTTCAACCCCATGCAATGAACCTTGGCCCACCGATGTAGCCTGTCTAGGTCCCAACTGTAAAGCTTCCCTACCCTCTAGCAGATC